>PNEQ01002331.1:92907-103486 GCA_003012365.1 Medauroidea extradentata | reverse complement strand
ACGTGCTCGAGGCGCACAGTGTTGCTCCGCGCGTTGTCTGCAACGCGCGTTCGATGTTGCATTGCAGCCGCGGCGCGCTCGTGTGTACGCAGCTTTATATCTTCTATGCTAGATATCTTGCCTGAAGTCTGCCTGCTCTAAGAGCTGTCAAGTTTGCCGTTAGCGTTAAGAAAAATTCTTTCGCTGCCTTTTTTTATTATAAAAAGGGAGTGTTTGATAATATTACAGGGACCTTGGTAAAACAAGTAGGTAGCCGTTAAAGGTTTCTAGTACCAGGCTAGCATATTTAGAGATGATGGTTTATCGCGGAAAAACTTGACTATTTGCTAGGCTTCAACATACGTTCAACTTATCAAAAGATTACTGGCTTTTCCTTGTACGTGGAGCTACTGCCCTATTTGACTGAGCCAATAAGAATGCCGCTATTTTAATATTTAATGCATGTTATTGGTCTGCAGGCAGCTACTACTCGACCACGACAACTAGTCCCGCGGGAAAAATGCGAACCACCGCTGTGTTCTCCTTGACGACCGCGCACAACTGGCGTGGCGCACCACAGCGTCGGCCATAATACCGTGGCACAGGCAGCTGGCTCAGTTTTCGCCGCGCTACGTCTCCACTGGCCGTGTGCCATGAACTCATGTCAGGCGCAGTACACTTCCCCTCCCTGTGACGTGTCCACCTACTACTAGCGCCACGCTTCTTCCCCTCACGGGAGGACTAGTTGTCGTGGTCCAGTAGTACGTTGTGTCAGTGTTTTCAAGGCTATGTTGACACAAAACATTTTCGCGATATACCATCATCTCTTATCATATTCCCTCTACCATTCATTAACCTGTAACAGGTACTCAAAGTGGCGACCCTGAGATTGATTTCAGAGGTGTCAACAAGTGTGAATTTCAAGGAATCCACGCTCGATGGAGCCAGGAGTAGTTTGGAATATATTCTATACAGCTTGAGTATAGCCTGAGGTCGTAATGACACAGTATATACAAATCCTCTATCAATATCCGAAGTTATGAGGTCATGTGACTGTGGTGGCAATGGCGAAGAACAGACTGGCACAATTGATTTAACACCAAACATTTCAGTGAAGTGGTGGGCTGTTTGTCGAGAGCAGGGCAGGCTACCTGGAAATTCCATTACAAACGAAAAATAAAAAAAAATCAGTGGAAGAGCATGGTCGTGTACCAATGCAAGTTGCAGTAGACCAGATTATACACTTAGAGCACGTGACATTGATGTGCCTGAGTGTTGTGTAGCTAGAGGTGTATTACTGGAGTGTTCATTCTAGAAAAGGTCACATCTAACATCTCGTCATTTCACCGAACTTTTTTCCTACTCTTCCCCTTACTCCCACCACCCGGAATCACTTTGCACACATCCTCTAAAAATGTAATGTCAAATGTCGAGGTCGCAGAACTCCTCTACTCTCCTTACCCTCTACAAAACCATACGCACGGCCTGTCGGCATCCCTTTATCTTGTACGTAAACCACATGCACCGTATATGGGTGCTTTTGTACCGTTCCCCCTATTGGTTACCACGAGACGTGAAGAGTTCGTACACCAGACATAAAGCCGAGACACTATTGGCTATGGCATCCAGCATTCACCACTGCCCCGCATAACCCCCAGCATAGTGAAGAGAGGAAAATATGTTCTGTCAACTGACGTGGTTGTAGAACTGACATAGCCCCACGTGAATTCTTTGCTGCTACTGCGCTACTGACAGAAAAGCGCACCTGCTCTTACGTTCCACTGACAACCCAGAGTTATGTCCCAGTTATTACCAGCGCATACCTTGGGACACTGCAATCCCTGCCTCTGGAAAGTATATTTTATTTGATGAGAAGTGCAAAATACTAGGCAAACTATTATTTTCTTTTCGATTTGCTGAAATGCATGCTAGCAGGATTTAGAAAGCTACTGCATGGTGAAAGTGTGGTCAAAACACGGCACAATGGGTGTTCTCCAGATATATCTTTACGTTTTGTTAACAAGTATGACTGCCCAAGCAGATGAGGTCAACTCTTGATGTCTGAATCTTAATGTTCTGTAACTATTTTAAAAAAATCTCATTGGTCGAATATTATGTCGTATGTAATAAAACTAACTTGAAACGTGTTGTTAACTGTGCTACGCAAAAAAAAACTCTTCAAACTGTCATTAGAATAAAATAATAGTCTTGTAAAATGTTTTCGATATAGTTTTAAAGAAGTTTATGCGGAAAAAGTACGTTAATTTCGTATTTGTTAATATGTTCGCTGGAAAAAATTGATTAAATATACGTAACATATATTAAAGTTAAACTGGAAGTTTGACTTGTGATGAAATGTTCAAATTACATTTATTAAGGTTACAGCCGGGTTATTTATGGTTACGACAGGGCAGTAATATTATAACGCTAATTTAAAAAAGCGCTAAGTTAATGCAACTAGATTTTTACTTATAATATGTATATATATATATATATATATATATATATATATATATATATATATATATATCCGGCCAACTTTCAATTGTTATACTTCTGTAAGTGTGATGACACAAAGATGGATCAAAGCACACAGATAACGACTATCTGATGTCTGAACTAGTAAAATGTATTTACATCTACAACCAGATACTATGACCAGCTTCTAGCAACTGGTAGTTGAACTTTCTTTCTAAATTATCTGCGTTATATATACATAATTGTACCACACGTATCTATATCGTTGAAAATATTTCTATACTTTCGTCTCGAATGAAATCACTTAAAATTTTCTAATGTAAGTAAACGATTTTTGTGTTTCTAAAATATTGTGCAAAATTTGGCGAGGGGGTGACTTCTAATGAAAATTTTAAATTATTTTACAAATTTATATCTTGCTAAGACGTTAAATAACGTATTCATATTTGATTATGCAATGTTCGTAAAATATATTATTGTCAATTTTCTAAACCCAATACCATGTAACTTTGTTTTGCATACGGTATTATGTCTGTGTAAATAACAATGATGGACGTAATTTAATTGTTTACAAGTTTTCTGTCCTAAACTTGTGTAAGTTTGGGTTGTTGTTTTATTAATAAGTCGTAATCAACGAAATTGCCCTCGTGTTGGAAAATATTTAGGATAGAACATTTACAAAAAAATATGACTCGCAGTAACACAGTTGAATTTGTAATGTGTGGATGGAAAGTAAGAAATACTTCTTTTGTTTGGGGGGGGGGGGCGATAGCCGTGAGATCAGAACCCTCGTATCTCGCCTAGTCGGTCCTGGTTCGATCCCCGGCGGGTTCGGTCCCGAAATGTTCGCTTGTGGGAAACGTAACGGAAGTGGCCGTTGACCGGCGAGTTTTCTCGGAGAATTTTTCCACCCCCCGCCCATCTCATACCGTCACAGCTACACACTCACCACACCTCATTTCTCCAAATTTGCTGTCGGATCTTACTGAAATTCACACTTTAAAAATACAAAAATTTCTGAACTGCAGTTTTTTTTAATTGCTTGTCAATAACTGCCGTATAGTTTACAATTATGAGAGTACAGGACACATGTACCGTACAACAATAATGTGAATGTTTGCAAAAAAAATATGAAATGTTTTTATAATCTTTGTAGTTACATAATCAGCTGGCTACAACGCAATACATTTGTAAAAGTCGTTTATTTAAAAATTAACTATTAATTTAAATTAATTGAAAGTAGTGCTGGTATTGGTAAATTATCCAGGAGTCAAGATACACTTTTTTATGATACTGCCTACCTTGTACGCTTATAGGATATATAGTCTTAGGTAGCGGAGCTATAAGGTAGACACTGAAGTGCTCATCACAGGCCGAAATATCAGAAGAAGCCAAGTAATTAACTAGCGTCTAAGAATCCAACCGATCAGTCTTTACCATTAGAATTTTAAGAGGTGATCATTAAATTTCATTGCTGTAAATTCCGTAGCAAAGTTTAGTGCTTATACCCATCGGATTTTGAATACAGCCGGTGTGAAGTACAGTAGTCTTAAATGGCTGTTTTCACCTGAGGTGGAAGGCACGGTAAGTGTTTTCTAAGAGGCAAACGTATTACAATCGTGTTCCTTCTTTTCAAACATTGCAACACTTAGCAAGTGTCGAATAGCTTCGTAAAAATGTATTTTCCAGCCCATTACAACGCCTTCGAAGAACATGCTAAGTAGGGATCTTAAGCGATCCACTATCTGATATATGTTTAGGAAGAATTTGTGAAACAGACCACATAGAAAGTGGTAGAGTAAGGGAGGGATACAAGAGAAATGTTGCTGTGTACTCGACTAATAGTCAGATTATCGGCTGTTCATTTTCGTCTGTGTATCCGTTCAGTGCAGGTCGTCTTTCCTCTATTTCACGTTTCCAAGTGACAATTAGTGGAGGCTCTCCTAAATTAGTTTAACTTAATATGATACATTTGTTTAGCTTACATTTAAAAACTAAAAAATAATGCTTTGATCTATAAAAAAAGTTAGGATTGTTCGGTTAAAACCGAGCGAGGTAGCATAAGGGTAACACGTTGGACTCGCATTTGAGTTCGATCCCTATATTCAGGGATGGTTTCTTAACAAAGGCCGACTTCTCTCCTAGCTCCTGTCAATGTACCAAGTTTGGTGTCGCCGTCTCTGATGATCTTGATGTCGACGAGACGTAAGCCCACTTAACGTACCTTGTTAGACTAAGAGGGAATTGTATAAAATGCATAACTAAATGCACCAGTTAACAATTATATGTTTCTAGAAGACAGTAAAAAAAAAACTAAAATTAAATCAGAAATGTCGGAAACCTAGACGGCAGTTTTTGCTAAACATCTGAGAAAATATTTCGTATCAAGTAATATATTTCTGAATAACAATCGCTGCCCCGTAATCTCATCAGATAATTGCGGGGGAGTAGATAAACCTCAACAAATGCATCATTCTAGGTAAGTGTTTGCTTGTAATATTCGGTAATATCGTATTCTTAGATAGTTACTTTGTAGTTTATATTTCCATATTTACTTCCAAACACGTGAAGATATAAAACTGTGCTACAAGCGATTGCTCCTCTGCCACACACTCTGGATAAACTATGCAATAAGTAGAAGGCAGCGACTCTCGCCTGCGCAGAACGGTATGCGCGCAATTCAAAGCAACCAATAGCATCGTAGTCGCATCTATTACTTTTATAATCTTTGGAGAGCCCAGAGGAGGATTTGAGCAAACACATTTTAAAACAATACCGGACAACTTGTGATATTCTAAGAGAACACCGATTGTGTCTGCACCTCCAGCCAACTGAAAACGTCACGCTACATTGTATTAGTTGAGGAATTATACACTTCCTGTGAAACAAAGTGCATGTAGAATTTCTTTTCTTAACGAATAATCACTTTTTGTTGCTACTACGACTAAAATGGAAACAGAAGACATAAAAAGAGAAAATTCGTGTAAAAAGGAAAGTAACGACATAAGTAGTTTAGTAGTTCCACCTAATGCGGGTGATATGTAGTTTTTCCTTTATTTCTCTTTGTAATTAGCATATATCTGTCCACATTGTTACAAACTAGATACGTATTTGGGACATACGCAATAACAGCTACGGCCTTAGAGTCACAGGTCTGGACACTAGTCATTCACCAATGCTATATTGTTAACCCCTTTATGACTGATAGGTCCATTAGTAAACAAGTGCTGTTGTAGTAATGCAACATGTCGTTTTACTACAGTGTTCCTAGCGGCTCTAACACAAACGTGGTTCCTTTTCAACACAATGTCAAAACAACACGAGAGTGCCAGTGGCGCCAATCACTCATACAAGAGTCAACTTTAAACTCCAAGTGTACACACCGGTTTCGTAATTGCAACAAATAATGTGTCACAGAAAACTAGAAAATACAGACAAACGAACAGACAGATAAACAAACAAAGGAATTGGTTTGAAAGTAGCAATCACATGTAAACATTTGAAATGTTACAAGGAATTGAGTCAGTGAATTACAAGAAAATAAATGAACACAAGCGAGAACCCAGTTACCAAAGAACAAAGCAAGAAAAAATGACTAACTAACAGAGATTATTCAACAAAAGGAATTCCGTCGGTATGTTAGAAACAACAGACAAAAATAATAATAACTACAAACAGACAAACCAAAACGAACAACTAAAAAGCTGGTAGTAGGCGACACAGCTGAAACATAGTCAACTTGAGGAAAGTGAAGTAATACAAAATTACACATCAACATTTTTCTTGGTTTACTCTTGTCTGTTTGTTTGCGTGTGTTGTCTGGTTTTCTGTTACACACAATTATTTTTTTGCAGTGGTGTATGTTCAAACTACTTCTTTAATTTGTAACTCGCTCTATAGTTTAAGTATATAACAAGTGAGTATTGCATGTGGTTAGAGTGTGTTGCGGGTGGTGTGTGCACAGCGGCGCAGGCGAGCATCTGGGGCCCAGACGAGGTGTACGTGAAGAAGGGCAGCACCATCAGCCTGACATGCTCGGTGAACGTACACTCCTCGCCGCCCAGCTCAGTGCTGTGGTACCACGGAGGCAGCGTGCTGGACTTCGACTCCCCGCGGGGTGGCATCAGCCTTGAGACGGAGAAGACAGAGGCTGGCACCACCAGCAAGCTGCTCGTCACCAAGGCGGCGCTCACAGACTCCGGCAACTACACCTGCGTCCCTTCCAACGCCAACCCGGCCAGTGTCTGGGTGCATGTGCTCAACGGTATGTCGTACGTACAGACACCGACATTTTACAACTACTTGTTTCGCTTCATTATGTGCACTCCTCCAGCTCTGCGTCGTGGCCAAAGTTAGGATGTTTTTAACGTCATGATTCATCATTTTGACTGCTTTCACTATAAATACTTTTTTATATCTAAACAATTTATGTAATATAAAATATTTATCAAAAACTATTGCAAAGTTTTGTTTAAATTAGTGTTTGCTCTGAAGTCTGATTTTTTTGACAGAGGCTAATTTATGCATTAACAGATATTTACTTAATTTCATAATAATGAGGAACCTTTTTGTATTTTCTTATGAAAGTAACTAAGACTTAAATTAAACATTTTAAAAACCCATTGACACTGAAGATACTAAATTTTTAATCGATCAGACCAGTATAATTGCTCACATCAACCAAAAAAAAAAAAAAAATAGAAAAGAGTTGATGATCTTTAAACGGCTGAATAGATTTTCTTGAATCATTGCTACGAACATATATCGATCAAATCAGCTTTCAAACAAAAAAAAAAAGCTTCAAAATATGTCCATTCGTTTAGTAGCTACGATGCCACAGACAGACACACAGATACACGGACAGGCGCTTCAAACTTATAACACCCTTCTCTTTGCATCAGGGGTTAAAAATAGTGAAGTAATGTAAACTGATTTTGACAAAAATGTGCAACAGTTTTCAACACGTTCTATCGTTTCGTATTTGTAAACAAATATTATAAGTGCAGTAGATACGATGGGCCAAGTCCGTAACTACCAGCGTCTTGGCATAATACCCGCTAATCACAGACGTGTGGCGTTTGAAGTAACCTTGTTCTGAATTACTCCATCAAATAAATGAAGCCTCTACACAAATACGCGCGGCCGAATAACCACGAAGCAAACAGCAGGCATGAAAACAAGCCACTGAAACTAATTGGCATGAATATTTTTCGTGAAAACTACCGGCTTCTAGTAATATTTATAGCCCCGATTTCTTCGTGAACATATATTTGTTTTCTTTATTTTTTAGTGCTTTTACGTGCAAATCGGACGCCCTGTTTCATGGTTATCAGCGTGTCTTTGTGCATCAATATCTTTAATTTTACTACACCAAACGGAATAAAGCAACTGTGACACCAAGTGTCGCTGATTGGCCAGTGGAACCCCAAGACAAGTACCTGTTATGACATCCACTAACTGAACTTTATATGCACGTATAGAAAATTGGAAACCATTGGTGCTTAAGTCTTATAGCAATAAAACCGAACCGTTAGTAAGGAATGCTTTCCTTCGTACTCTCCGCCATGACATTATTTAGGAGTCACCCAAGATATCTTGCGTCTGTGTGCGCGAGGAACAAATTTGGTGGGGAACTAGGGTTGTGCTGATCGGATGTGAAGCAGTGTCACTTCTGTGTGCGTGGTACTTGCCTGTAGAGTATTGCATTGATGTTGTTGTTTTTCCTATGAATAATCAAGAGAAGTTATTGTCGGTTACAAATGTTCATGTTTCACGTGTTGGTAAAGCAGAGTGATAAGTGCCAGAGCACTACGCTCGACGAGAAGTATACGTAGCCTACCTAACTGGCCTGCATGGTTTTCGTTGTAGTTTTTCCTATCAGTTTTTAAGCGGTGACAGAAAAAATTATGTTTCCATAGTATTAATCATACGCCAACGCTTGACAAATGTTTTGCACTTTATGAATTCAATGGATATTTCTAGAGTTACAGCAGTCTGATTAAAGCATTATTATTATTATTATTATTATTTTTGCAATTTTGAGAGGCAAGAAATCCATGTTTCTAACACGCGTACTGAAATCTTAAAAGTTATTGCAGATGTGTACTTTCAAGTATCTACTCTTTACGCAGATAAACGTAATATGAATTAGTTAAACTGTTTCGCGTAAAACAGAATACGCGTGACGCCATACAACACGGTCCATGCTGCTATGATTACCAAACGATCACGTCTCTTTTAATAAGTAACCAAACAATTTTGTTAGTGGGAAGTATAGTGTAAATTTCATATTGTGTCTATTTGTATGTCATTCAAATCGTTTAGTATTTTTTATGTATGGTAGTCTGAAAAGTTGTTTCTAGTGAACAACCACAACTTGCTGTAAGACTTTTCAAGCTCATGTAGGAAGGTCCATTAAGAAACACATGGTCTTTGGTAAGCTAACACAGCTAGACCTCACAGTAAGGCAATCCGGGTTTGATTTCTAGCGTGGCTCAAACAGATTTTTCGCATGCGATTATCGTGCTGCATGATAAGCCGTTGATCGGCGTGTCTTTCTCAGGGGTTTGATTTCTAGCGTGGCTCAAACAGGAATTTCGCATGCGGTTATCGTGCTGCATGATAAGCCGTTGATCGGCGTGTCTTTCTCAGTGTTTCCCTTATCTTCTGATCCCGGCGCATGTCGTTTGTTTCTTTATATCAGCGTTCACATTATAAATTTGAATCAATATTTAGTCAGTGAGATGTAAAAGATTTTAATAACTGAAGTTAAAGTTAAGAACTTTTTTATGACTGATTAAGCCTGTAGGATACACAGAAACTCAGTTAACAGAAGTAATAATTCCCTAACGCTTCTAAATCAGTAGTCACTAAATCAAATGCGCAGATTAACATTCTTCAGTTGTTCGCTTTTGATCTAAATGACTGTATTTCACTGAAGTGGCTCATATCTCACTGATTCTGGGTTAAAGCGCACCGGTGCTTAAATTAAGCCGCATTATGAGCATATTTTGCTTGTTCGAGTCCGAAAAGTCCGGAAAGTTAAGACGACACAAGACGTGTAACACGCCTTGTCTTAGCCTCTAGGCACAATTCACTTATCTGACGAGCAATTTTACCACCGACAATTTGCCTCTATGAGACATTGGATGGTGACGATACAATTTTCATGACGTATTATTTGAAGTAACTTTGTGCTTTAGTCTCCAATACATTTGCAAATGTTCTGAACCGAGTTTATTTAGCCTAAAAAGTACTGCGAATGTTCCCGTTTACACCGATTGTGGATAAATTAATTGACAAAATTAAAGCGGTTTTCAAACGACTTAGTCCTTTCAGTGCTATTGATGAGCAAACATATGTTTCATGTAGACAAGCATCTGCCGAAGCTCTGCACACCGTTCCGTGATATAGACAGGCAGTATCGATCTGCTTTTCTTGGCGATAACTATTTTTACGCCAAAGTGAGAGCATATTCTAAAACTCTGTCAGGCAATTTTTGTTTAAATTCGTCTTCCCCGTGTTGGCTGATATTTTCAAGACAGTAAGTAACGATGGTGTTAGATAATTATGTAACTAACGTAATTCTGGTTAGCTAACTTTTTGTCGAAACTATATATAACGTCATGTTTTGAAAAAAAAACTGTCACGAGGAAAACCATTTTAAACACAATTGCCAAAGAGGTTTTTTTTTATCTGCTATCGTCTAAGCTAAAAAAATTCTAAAACGTTAGATACAAAGTAGCATGGTCTTTAATACTGTCGTCTACACAAATATGAACAACAAAATTGCCAACCGTTTTATCACTAAAACAAGCAACGGACGACGACGAAACTTTCGTGGTGGTTTCTCTATGAACAGTGAAAAATTTACTAGAAACCATAATTTTAAAATAAAAATTATACCTCATTTTATGACATATTGTTATCTATATATATAAAAATGAAAGGTGACTGATTGACTGACTGACTGACTGACTGACATATCAAACTGCAGCCCAAACCACTGGACCTAGAATCGTGAAATTTTTTGTGGGGGTTCCCTTCAGGTCGTAGGCGAGCACTAAGAAGGGATTTTTCGAAATTCGACCTCTAAGGGGGTGAAAAGGGGTGAAATGTGTTT
>PNEQ01002331.1:41371-91907 GCA_003012365.1 Medauroidea extradentata | reverse complement strand
GGGACAAACTTAAGACTGCTTTTCGCATGGACAGCTATAGCTACTTATCCTGTTGCAGAATTAGTTCAACTAGCCGCTTGGACATTCTAACACTTGATGACTGAAGTACCAATCTTGTGTACAAAGAGGTTTTTCAATTAAAGTAAATATTATCAGTTACGAATAATACTCGCGAGCAAAGCCGCGGGGGACTGCTAGTTAAATTATATTTATTATAGCGATCACAAGACAATTTTTTACGTCACGTCATTCGGGATGAAATGAGCAATTTTAAACTAAATTATGTACAAAATAATTATTAAAATATGTCATTTATATTGTCCCTAGATACTAACTGTATACTATAGTACAATCACATACAAGTAGGATCCAGGTTCGATTCCCGGTGGGGTAGGTCCACGATTTTCGCACGTAGGAATCGTGCAGGACGATATAGCTTGCCAGCGGATTTTCTCATTGAGCTCCCGTTTCTCCCGCCCCTTTATTCCGGCGCTGCTCCATACTTACGTCATGTCACCTATCACCAGCGCTTAAGACTTACACGTAAAAAAAATGGCCAAAGTATTATTACTATAGTACAATCTATACATAATGGTTTTTACGAAGCCATTTATGTTTGTATTGAAATGTGAGCGGAAAATATAGTTTAGCCGAAATGAATAATGTAAGCAGATCTTCAGAAGTATTTATCTTGAATGACATATACAAAAGTTTCATAATGTATTAAGAGTTAAAGAATTTATCAAAATTTTAGTTTTTCTCGGGAATAGACGATATCTATACGGGGTCTCTCTACCTAAGCTTCAAATGTAAAGCAGCGTTATTGTTATTGTCAATTTTATTTAAAAAGTGAAAAGTAAACGTGCGTTAACAATTTACTATACATGAATACACACCCTGAACAATGACTCCATAAGTTTTAACACCCAGACCGATTATTACAAATATGTTTTGTGCCCACCAATACGATTAAAACCAATTTTCCTGACAGTCGAATAGCTAATTGTAAATTTAAATATGTTTAAATAGGAAGCATTTGTTGAAAAAAATTATAAGGTTTACCTGAATGTAACAAATGTAAGGGTTTAAATATTTAATTGTACGTCCCTACTTATTTATTCATTAAATCGTTCGTAAACAAATATACTGAGTAGGTAAACAATACCTATGTAGTCAATAAGGTATGTTCATTTAAAGGTTCCTAAAATAATCTTGCCCAGATTCCGGAAAACTTATTGCTGGAGCGTAAAGATCTTAAACGTTATAAACGTCACACACACAAACGTAGCCTAACTAGTGTCAACTAAAACAGACACTGAATACCTCGCTGCTATAAGAAGTCTTTGTCTGGCTCATGGACGGTGATGAAGCCTAACTATGAGCGACTAAAACAGACACAGAATACCTCGCTGCTAAGAGAAGTCTTTGTCTGGCTCATGGACGGTGATGTAGCTTAATCAGTATCAACTAAAACAGACACAGAATATCTCGCTGCTAAGAGTAGACTTTGTCTGGCTCATGGACTGTGATGTAGCCTAACTATAAGCAACTAAAACAGACACAGAATACCTCGCTGCTAAGAGAAGTCTTTGCCTGTCTCATGGACGGTGATGTAGCCTAACTGGTACCAATTAAAACAGACATAGAATATCTCGCTGCTAAGAGTAGACTTTGACTGGCTCATGGACGGTGAAGTAGCCTAACTAGTATCAACTAAAACAGACACAGAATACCTCGCTGCTATGAGAAGTCTTTGTATGGCTCATAGATGGTGATGTTGCCTAACTAGGATCAACTAAAACCGACACAGAATACCTCGTTGCTAAGAGAAGTCTTTGTCTGGCTCATGGAATGTGATGTAGCCTAACTAGGAGGGACTAAAACAGATACAGAATATCCCACTACTATGATAAGTCTTTGTCTGGTTCATGGACGGTGATGTAGCCTAACAATGATAAACTAAAACAGACACAGAATACCTCACAGCTAATAAAAGTCTTAATCTGGCTCATAGACGGTGATGTAGCCTAACAATGATAAACTAAAACAGACACAGAATACCTCGCTGCTAAGAGAAGTCTTAGTCTGGCTCATGGGCGGTGATGTAGCCTAAATGGTATCAACTAAAACATACAGAGAATATCTCGCTGCTAAGAGAAGACTTTGTCTGGCTCATGGACGGTGATGTAGCCTAACTAGTATAAACTAAAACAGACACAGAATAACTCGCTGCTAAGAGAAGTTTTTGCCTGGCTCATGGACGGTGATGTAGCCTAACTATAAGCAACTAAAACAGACACAGAATACCTCGCTGCTGAGAGAAGTCTTAGTCTGGCTCATTGGACGGTGATGTAGCCTAACAATGATAAACTTAAACAGACACAGAATACCTCGCTGCTAAGAGAAGTCTTAGTCTGGCTCATGGACGGTGATGTAGCCTAACTTATATCAACTAAAATAAACACAGAATAACTCCCTGCTAAGAGTTGACTTTGTCTGGCTCATGGACGGTGATGTAGCCTAACTGGGATTAACTAAAACAGACACAGAATACCTCGAAGTTAATAGAAGTCTTTGTCTGGCTCTTGGGCGGTGATGTAGCCTAAATGGTATCAACTAAAACATACAGAGAATATCTCGCTGCTAAGAGAAGACTTTGTCTGGCTCATGGACGGTGATGTAGCCTAACTAGTATCAACTAAAACAGACACAGAATAACTCGCTGCTAAGAGAAGTCTTTGCCTGGCTCATGGATGGTGATGTAGCCTAACTAGTATCAACTAAAACAAACACAGAATACCTCGCTGCTAAGAGAAGTCTTAGTCTGGCTCATGGACAGTGATGTAGCCTAACAATGATAAACTAAATCAGACACAGAATACCTCTCTGCTAAGAGAAGTCTTAGTTTGGCTCATTGACGGTGATGTAGCCTAACTAGTATCAACTTAAACAGACACAGAGTAACTCGCTGCTAAGAGAAGTCTTTGCCTGGCTCATGGACGGTGGTGTAGCCTAACTACGAGCAACTAAAACAGACACAGAATACCTCGCTGCTATAAGAAGTCTTTGTTTGGCTCATGGAATGTGATGTAGCCTAACTAGGAGCGACTAAAACCGATACAGAATATCCCACTACTATGATAAGTCTTTGTCTGGTTCATGGACGGTGGTATAGCCTAACAATGATAAACTAAAACAGGCACAGAATACCTCGCTGCTAAGAGAAGTCTTAGTCTGGTTCATGGACGGTGATGTAGCCTAACAATGATAAACTAAAACAGACACAGAATGCCTCGCTGCTAAGAGAAGTCTTAGTCTGGCTCATGGACGGTGATGTAGCCTAACTATGATCAACTAAAACAGACACAGAATACCTCGCTGCTAAGAGAAGTCTTAGTCTGGCTCATGGACGGTGACGTAGCCTAACTAGTATCAACTAAAACAGACACAGAGTAACTCGCTGCTAAGAGAAGTCTTTGCCTGGCTCATGGACGGTGATGTAGCCTAACTACAAGCAACTAAAACAGACACAGAATACCTCGCTTCTAAGAGAAGTCTTTGTCTGGCTCTTGGGCGTTGATGTAGCCTAACTGGGATCAACTAAAACAGACAAAGAATATCTCGCTGCTAAGAGAAGACTTTGTCTGGCTCATGAACGATGATGTTACGTATTTAGCGTAATCTGTTTTACGAGGGAAAACTAATCTAATACCATATTCATAAGCTAGAAAAAAATAAACATATGAAAGAATGATCTTAGAATATAAAAAAGAATATAAATAGCAATCTTTTAGAGACAAGGATGTTGTTTGCAGATAGTTGTATATAGAGATAATATTTAACTTATTTGTTTTCTAAAACCAAGTCATGAATAGCAATTACGTTAGTAATATCAAAGTTAAACACAACTTGTGAGTGAAAATGCTTAGTTTAATCAATATTCTAATGTTGCGAAAAAAAGCTATACAGTGATTTTGTATTTGTTTCTCTTCGAAGGTAAATTAATCTTTTAAAATTGGTAAGACATAAAATACAAACATTTAGAAAATTTGGGAAGATCGTATATTCAGTCATTTGATTAGGCGGGGTTTGCTGCGTAAACATTGATAATATTATGCTGTTCTTATTTCTTACGATTGGGGTCTCTTTCTTCTATAAGACAAAAGATATAATTGCAAATATTTATATTTAAAACGTTTAAAATATAGATACTGAATGTTATCTGTAAGCGTTACGTTTAATTGAGTGCATGTGTGTTAGCCACGCTATATAGCGTACAAATAATAAATCGTGGCATTGCCTATTCCTCGTGCGTCTGATATGCGATTCATTTCTGAGTTTTTAATGTGTATGTTAGATCATAAAAATATAAGATTTTTCAATAAAATTACAATGAATGAATTACGGAAACCAAATTGATTTTATTAAATATTACGAATAAAAAATAAATATAGCGCTTATTCGAAGACTGTTTTTTTTAACAGATTTACCTTGTTGCATATGCTTCGATTTATAAAGGTTTAAAATAAAGTTTCGTAAACAGAAATGTAGAAAATCAAAACCAAAAATTTCTACGAAGACAAACAACGTTGCGTAAAGATAAAGTTAGATATAACTTCCAAAGTAAAGAAAGAAGTGTTTGGTCAGCGCTGATGAAGGATATATATATTTTTATTTTAAGCAAATTTAGTCATGACTTGTCCACGAAGTAATAGTAATACGTAAACCTATTCAACAATTTGGCCCATTCATATTACCTGCAATACTGCTATCAAAAGAAAAGGCGTTGAAAAAAATTTTCGTTTTCATTTTACACTCGTAGGCCATTTTCGATACGCGGTTCTTATGGACGTCATACCAAATAAATCAAATTTCCAACAAACAGATAAAATACATTCTGAAATTTAAAACATATTCAAATAAAACAGTATTGCGCTTTCTGGATCCAGTACATAAATCACGCTGGCAAATTTACTACAAATATCTACATCTCAACTTTAAATGATAATTTCATTATTGCAATTAGTGATGAAACCAATTAGTGATGAAACCAGATGGTATAGACATTGAAATTGAAACTAGTAGAATGTATGTCAGAACAAATACACCATAAATTAAATCCTTGCATTTGATGAAATAAAGACGAAAGGTGTTTGGAAATGATCACTACCAAAATGAGAGACATTAAAGGCTGACACGACCAATGAATGTCTCAAATTACCGTAAATAACTGGTGACAAAGACAACTTGCAGTAACTTTTTAACAGTTGTTAAAAATTTACTGATGGTTTAGCCTAAACCATTGAATTGTTTGCCCATGAAAATTTTTTTGAGAATTTGCCATTTTGAAGTTGCTTTTTATTCCATTTGGTACAGAACAATATTTTCGTCGTGGTTTTTATAATTGCATTGCAAAGTGAGTGTGTGGAGTAGTTCGACATCTGCTTTACATCGTGACACACGCATAGCAAGGCTGCTACAAGGGCAGTGACACTATGTCTTGGCCGCTGTCCAGTTTAACCAGAACTTAAATCGCCAATATAACTGTGCTGTGAGCGCCATTGCTTCGTCCAGTGCCAAGTTCTTTGACCTCGACTGTGAGCGACATAATGCGGACTGTTCTCTAAATGCAAAACAGCTTTTCTGCAGTAGCAGTGGGTGGGTAGAGCTTATCATGCTAAATACGTTAACGTAAAGACCAGTAATTTAAACGGTCAACTACAATTTATCACAATTACTACGTGACGATTAAATTTATGTTTACAAAATAAATCGTGTAAACAACAGCTCGAAATAAGACGAAAACTTAACCTGTGAAATTTAATTTCTTTATGTGATTAGCTCTACACTTTAACCAGTACTGTTTAATATGTCTCTATGTACTCATTAGGGGTAGAGTTTTACAAAATCCTTACAGTTAGTATTTGGGTAATTATTTAACCATTATTTTGAAGCAGTCACTCTTTCCATTGTTATATATATATATATATATATATATATATATATATATATATATTATACATATGTATCTGCGTCAAATAAAAAAAATTCACTTGTTTTCATCCTCTTAAGTATTGAATTATGTGTTTGGAGTTACATGTTTTTAAGTTTAGGATAAAAAAAATTATTTATGTGTATATGTCCCGATGTAACAAAATTTAAGAATATTTTTTCCGACATTTTGGAGCTGTGAAACTTTAAACATAAAAATTAACAACAAGCGCAATTGGGTTATGCATAATTCCGCTAGTAGGCATAAAATATTTTGTTACAAAAAACAAAAATGAAAATAATAATTTACTTGTTCTAATACTGTCACAACAGCAATAGTATAGGTTTATCACCGTAATTGTTGACGTTTTGCAAGTTTTAAGTATAACGTGCTCATTTCCGACGTTCTTTAGTTCGTTATTGGTGAGTGCCTATTTAACTGTAACAGCAATGAATGTTTGCTGTAGGCAGTTTGGGATAAAGTGAACACTCAGAAAGACTCTGCTTAATTTATATTTTCAAACTATTCTTGTCTCTCTGCGCGTAACGGCAAACGATAGGCACTGTCAAAACTCTCTGGACACGTCACTTGATGTTTTCGTGTGTAAGCTATACTGTGCAGTCTGTAGGAACATAGATAGTTTGATAAAAATGTTTGTTAATGGTAAATATGAAATACAAATGCCTCAATATCAATTGATTTTATTTACTTAATATTCCCTTTAAGTAGGAAAATACACGGAACTATATTCAGCAGTTCGCTGCCAACCATACAAGTTGAAACGTAACTATAGTTGATATTGAATTATATAGAGTAACAGCTGGAGATTTTATTTAACGTTTCAATCTTTAGCGCTCACTCTATCCCGAACGAACTATACTCACATTTAAACAACTTAACAGTGCCACATAACTTTTCCAGACGCGTGACGATACACTGTTGTGTAGAATACGCTGGCGTGTATAAGATTATCGCCAATTTCCACATCCTATATAGATTAACAATTCCGTAACTATCAGTTGAGGTAATATAAAATACAGATAAAGTACTTACATGTACAAAGTTGCATTTTATAAGTTTTATTTGAATGTATAGATTCTACAATCCTATATAGAAACTCGGGATATGAAACTAACTAAATTTTACTACATTACAATTGTTAAAATATCTTTGCTTAAAAGAGAACACCGACTGACTGATATATCAAACTGAAGCCTACAACACTGAACCTAGAATCGAGAACTTTTTAGCGGGTTCATCTCAAGTCGAAGGCGAGCACTAAGAAGGGATTTTATTTATTTTTTAAATTCGATCTCTAACTAAGGGTCTGAAAAGTGGTGAAATGTTTTTCCGTAGAAACATCGATAGAGCTCGAACCCGACGGCCAATCATCAAGATATGTACTTTAGTAAGATACACATAAAAATACATATTAGCCAGTTTATTAAATTTTCTACATCCAAGATTAAAGGGCGTGAAAAGACCTTAAATGTGTTTCTGATTAACTATCGATATTTATCGAATTCTTTGGGATAGAGTGTTGGTATTCACTACAAACTGTTACTTACGTTAATACCCAAAAATTGGTTTTAGGATTTTTTAAGTTGGACACCCATGCAGTAAAATGGGCAAAATGTGTTTTTTTAATCGTCTATATCACTGAAATACAATTGACTATAGCCGTGAATTTTACTTCAATTTGTAAAATATGCAAATGACTATCGCAGGACCCTAAGATCCTTCGAAATTTGATTATTAAGGGGAAGAAAATACATTAAATGTGTTTTCGATTATTCCTTCATATCTATCGAACCAATCGAGATGTCTAAGTGCTCTTTGATTTAGATTGATGCTTTTGTAATTATCCCAGATACCATTGAAATATATTTTACGAATTTGGCCCAAAAAAGGTAACCAAAAGGTTAATATGTGTTTTCCATTCACAGTCGATACATATCTATCCCTTGTTTTATACAGCGACGTGACTTTTGTTAAGGTTAGATGATCACTCAAATACTTAAAAATAATATTAGAAATTATCGGGATTCCTCACCTTTAGAGGTGAATAGGTTTGAAAAGTGATGAAATGTTTTTGTAATTAATCTTTGATTCATCTTGGAACCAACGGGTAATTGTCGTGTTTTTCAAGTGAGAGAGACACCAGTTAAATAGTCTATAATGTGATAAAAGTGTAATTCTAAATTCAATCTCTGAGAACATGGAAAGACCAGGAATATGTTTTAGATAAATCTTCCATACATATTACATACATTGAGATATGTGGTTTGTTTTGGCTTCAAAATGATGAGTTTTTGAATGGCCATGAAATGGCTTTAAGACTTTTTAAAAGTAGAACTCTCAGTATTGTACAGGGGTTATGTAAGAGTCTTTTGAATAATCGATTATACTTAAACTGTCTGAGCAATCATTATGATTTTCAGTTCACTTGGAACCTTGAACAAATATTTAAGGTGTGAAACTAAGATTTTTCGAAATTCGACACCTGAAGGAGTGAAAAGGTACAGATTTGATATCTGTTTGCTGATGATACTGTAACCAGAAGATATATTGAGGTGTCGTTTGTGTCAGAATGATGCTTACGCAAGTACTTAAAAATAATGCAAGTTTTTTTATTTTATAAGATAACTTGATTATTGAGAAAATCTTAGCTTGTAAACTTTCTAAGCAAACGATCCGAAAAGCAACTACGACCAGCTAGGAATAAATTATACAAGAGTTTTATTTTATAGTTCTGCTGAGGCGTGCTTTACAACTTCTATGATCCTAGGAAATTATTATTTTATATTTTTAATTATTTTTCGTGAATAACTTCGATGTTACGAGGCGCAGTTGTTTGTAGCTTGGGATAAATCAGTCTTAATCCCACGTATCCAACGTATTTCATTCGATTGCCCTCTCACAGTAAAGAGTCTGAAATTACCTCACAACCTCAACTTTGCTGTGACTATAAATAAGGCGTAGGTTAAGTCGTTGTTAGTTACAGGGACAAACTTAAGACTTATTTACGCGTGGACAGCTATAACTACTTTTCCTGCTGCTGAGTTATCTCTAATAGCAGATTTGTCATCCTAACACTTGATGACTGAATTACCTATCTGGTGTACATAGATGCTTTTCATTTAAATTAAATATTATCTGTTTTGAATAATACACACGAGTAAAGCCGTAGGCACACTGACTATTACTCGAAAAACATCAGCAATAAATTATGACACTGATAATAACAAAAACAATTAATATTCTTAACATTATTTGTAGAACAATACTTAAAAGTGGTTATAAAGTTCACACTACTTATGTTAACTCTTAAAACGTAATAACATGTAACAAATACCACGTAAGTTTCATGAATTAAGAAATTAATCAACACAATAGAAACTATTCGCGATGAATGACTTGAACATTTATATATATTTGAGTTTTATTTTTTGTTTAGAAATTCACAGCTATTAAGTAACCCGTCTGCTCGGCCGGTGAAGATTATTGTAGTGAATTACAAATATACTATTTTTTTACAAATCTGTTAAAAGTGTTTAAGGTTAGCGAAGAAAATCCATATTTAAGTGAAACTTTCTGAGATATTTCAGAATATTACGTAAATTATAATACTGTTTTGGATATCAGTTTTGAAGTGACAAACGCTGTTTTATGCAAAGGTATAATTAATATTCCAGAAGACGTTTTCTCAGGCTTACAATATCTGTAGAAATCTGTGAACTCTGTTGCAAATATTGCGACAAACATTAAGTTACTAAATAATTACTTGAAGTTCCTTAGACCAGAGGGGCGATGGAAATGCTGCTCGCCAATCCACTGCCTTGTTAGTAAAGAGCAATGTAGCACTAGATAAGCGCATCAGAGTCGCACTTATTGCTCGTCACTTCTGAGCTTCTTTGTTTTGTTTGTCACATATTATAGGAAGTGGGCGTCAGACGCTCAGAAGTAACGGAGATATAAGGGCGACCCTGAAGCGCGCATAAAATGCCGCATCGCTTCAACGCGACAAGCGCTGAACTAGCGTGCAAGCTTCCCGCCGAACTGTTTTACCATGAGACTGTAAGGATGTTCAACTGCGATAAAATCATGATTTTATATTTTTATTAAACATTGTTAGTTTTGTTGACAATACTTCTGTGTACAGTTTCCTATTACGAAAAAATAAAAATTAACTCTCGTTGTTTTCTCATAACGTTGCGTCAATGTCAAAATTAGCATGTTCTGCTGTCATGCAAATAGTGAAAACTAATTGACTTATGTAAATGAAAAAATTTACAGTAAACTAACATGCACCGGACAAAGTAATAACAGATTTTTGAAAGATCCTGTGAACTATTTGTGTATTTTAAACAATTTCTGAATTTTCAACTATTTTCCTGTTATTTTACGATTTTTAAAAAAACTCAAAATATTATATTATTGTATTTTAAAAACTTTGTCGCATAGCTCATGGTATGTAATATAACAGTAAATTACTTATTCAAGTAGGTGAGTTGGTTTTTATTATTTACGTGGTAGCAGAGCGAGCAAATTCAGAATTTGTCGCACCGTTATGAGAAAACTATGGGCGCTAAAACTGTTTTGCAGTAGGAATCTGTACTCACAAATATCGTCTACAAAATTAACACATTTTCATAAATATATAAGATTATAACTTTATCGTACTTGAACAGGCATAAGCAGTGACCATATCATGTTATTGGTGGAAAGTGTGTGGCAAAATTCAGTGCACGTTTCTACCTGAGTTTCGTGTACATCCAGTTAATACAGTTTGAAGTATGGTAGCCTGAAAAGGTTATGCTGTAGGTGTTAGAAACCGTGATTTTACAAGCTTGGTTTCTTAACTATGAGGTTCCGACCTTGTCTGAAGTGTGATTTCTTTTCGTATATTGGCACATTGGGCATACGTGGAACAGTTTCGTAGGGAAAAAAAACATGTTTACTATATCACTGCAACGAATTTGAAGAGTGAGGCAGGCGGCCACCTGAAGGTGGAGTGTTAGACAATTTTATTGTATTTTCAATTTTTGAGCTGTACCATTTATTCTAATTGTACTCTCGAAACTTTTTCTTCGACAAAGCTTAGGATGTATATTCTTGATAAACTGCTTGACATAGATAATTATGGAACCTTACACTAATTTTTCATGAAGAATCATTGCAGGATAATTGTAGATTAACTTTCAAGAACTCTCATGCAATATGGTTCTAAACGACATATTAATGAAATATTCCATTATTATATGTGTAAATAAATTTACCTAGAATATACCCTATGCTTAGTCAACGAGAAAATGTCGATAATAAAATCTGAGTAAATGCTATGGCTGAAAAATGTAAAATACAATAAATTTGTCTAACACTCCTCCTTAAGGTGGCCGCCTACCCGAAACGCCGAGGAACGTACAGAACTTCGGCCGTTATACATTGTTGTTAGAGAACTGCACATCTGCTTAGCAACTACATTCAAAAAGTTAAACACGTGTACACAAATTTCAAGTCCTCTCTATATCTCTATTTTCATACTGCCTGAAATGGCGAAAATAATGTGTACTTTTGTAGTTAGTTATAAGTATTCAAATCTTGGCGCAGAATCTTTCACGAGGCATAGGCTTCTACAATATGTACATTTTTATCTTGTAAATTGCGTCAACAAAGGATAGGGTTCCTTCTCAATGTATTATAGAGGCAAATTTTCTAGGAGAAAGGTCAGTGCCTAGAGGCAAGGGGTGGCGTGATGCATACATAGCACGTCGTCCTAACCGCTTCTGCACTTCTGAGAATCAAAATAAAAAATCTGCTCACCCTTGCGGCATGACATCTTCTAGAAGGGAAGACTATTTCCAATTCGAGGCTGACAGGCAAGCAAGATTCGACCTTAGAACACGAGAGCTCCCACGATCAGAGATAGCTATCATTCGTTGTCAGAGTAGTAACACAATTTTACTGTTATAGCACGAGGTAGCCAACTCATTTTGTTATGACCATAAATGTTTACGTTTTTATTTTTCTTAAGTAATAGCTACACATAATTGATGCTAGTTTGTCGAATTTCGCTAAAACAATCCTTCATTTTACACATATTTCAAATATTTGTGTAATAGTCTAAAATCAAAATTTTTATATAATTAATGCAAATATAATTTTGGTATTTTTGGATTCCATGGTAGAAAGTATAGTAAATACGTTTCCTAATTTTCGATAAGAAAGAACAAACTTAGATTCTCATGTAAAGATTTCTCCGAGCAATATGGTCAACTCTATAATTATGAGCTCGTAGTTTGAAATAAAAGCTCATCAGCCAAGCGCTGGCTTACAAAACAAATAGCAGTAAGAAAATTGTAAATAATGCCGAAGTTGACAGAAATTTAAATTCTCTACTTTTGTATTCAGAATATTAACTTGCAGCATGTACTAAGACGGGAAATGATGTTAGTTTCGGAAATTTCCCGGCAAGTTCATCGAAAGAAGACTTGTCTTCTTCTGTGTTTCCATTGCTGTATTATCTAGTTTTTTGTCTGTGACGTCATAATTATTTACTTGTCTTGTGTGTAACTTTGGCTATGTAATAGCCTGTACGTATTTATTGTGCACTACGAATTTTAATTTTCTTTGTTTTTCTTTTCGGTATTTAATTATAAAATTGTATCAAAATGACTTTTTGTATATTTTGCCATAATTTATCGTTAGATGTTTTAAGAGTTATCTTTCAAATTGTTTTTTTTTCTGTAGCTAAGCGATGCCATTTGTTATTGTCTTATCACGTTCTACTTTATGTTTCTATAAGGATATTTTGATGCAAAGTCTTAAGTCGAAATTTTCATTAAATTAAAATTTTTATACTTGAAATTATTTGTCATCATCTGCGCGGTGTGACAATTAATTTTAAATTCAGTAAATATGCTTTATCAATTTTTAAAGGTTACGAATATGTATATATATATAAACTTTTCAAGGCTATATATTTTTTGTCATAATTTAGCGAAGAAATAGGCTATATTTGTACAATCAGTTTTCAATATTGCGAAAACCATACGAGATATTTTTGGAACTTATAAAGGCCAACAAGGAAAAGTTATGGCGTCAATCCTTACTAAATTTCTTTAAATTCTTTGAAATGCAAACATTAGAAAAATTGTATTACTTAAAATCATATTTTCGGAACAGAAGATGATTCCACTTCAGTTATAAAATATTTCGTGTGCTACTTATAATTATTGATGGACTTTATTATTAAGTTAATTGATGTTCTGTTCAATTTGCTGTAGAAATAAATTTTGTGGCATTCCATAGTGATTCTTTACTTGCTGAATTTCGCTTTTATAACATTATCACGAGTATTGAATGTTAAAATATAGGTACTAAGTATTAATGCCTGTTTGCAGGTTTGTAAAAAACCGTGGTACCAGCCACTCGTATGTGTTTCGCCTTTCTTTATGATTAGTATTTGAAATAATTTTACTTGTTAGCGTTTTAATAAGTACTTATCGTAATAACTTACGTACACACATACCTACATACACGTACATGTATATACGTATTCTCTGTATACTAACTAACCAAGCATAGTTTTGGAACGACTTTGGTAATTTAAATATTAAGATAGATATATTTTGAGGTTTAGAATGACTGATAAATACCCCGTGAATTAATGACAAAAATACGCCAAGTTACTACCACATTGAGTAATATATTTCCCCTCACACTACAGTCATAATCGAAAAAATATAATTTAGCTAATAATAAGTGGTGGCAGTTCATTTATAAATGTTAGTTTCCATGACCTATAGCCATGATCGTTTATATGAATTTTGTTTATCGCAGGTGAACATCCCGCAGCTATGCAACACGGCGAGCTAGGCGAGTCGGCCGTTCACCGAGCGTCTCTGTGGCTGCACGCGACCGCCATCTTGTTGGCCGTATTGCTCGGCTGGCCTCGAGTCCCCAACATGACGGCCATCAGGTGATGCGCGCCGCGTGGAGCTTAGAAGCCCAGCGTGAAGACATCAGGGCATAGCGCGAAGTGACGCCACACTTGTTCGTCAGGTTGGCAATACATTAGGAGTGTGATATAGGCAGTCTGATACTGCCGGAAGAAGCCTAACATTCCATTTGTGATATGCAGTGAGTGTGGAAACAAAAAAAAAATCTTGAAATGTGCCGGGTATGAACACTCTACAAGCACGGGTCTAATATTTCTCCTCCAAAAACTTAAAAGCAAAGACTGTTAACAATAACTATTGAAGAGTCATGAACAGAAACTGATTTTTGAATATTTTCAAAGAACGTAAGAGTTTTTAAAATTCGGACATGAATGCTAGGTGAAGTTATACACTACTGATCGATTGTAGTGTCAACAGAGGGTTAGAATTTTATTGTAAAAAATCCTGCAAACTTAATACCAGCATCTGTTTAGGTAAATATCAATATATATAGTTTGTTGATGAATATTGTGTTGAAGACTGGGTGGTTTTTGTTTTCCTTCGCAAGTAGTGCGTGTGAAGAAATATGCGTGTGAAAATGCTATACAAATACAAAAATCACCTTAACGTAACAAGCAGCTGACTTCACGATGCTATGTTTTATTTCCTTTCATAGACCTGTTCGGCACATAGAAATTATAATGTTATCTCACCGGTGGTGATAAAATAAGATCTCTAGTTATTGAAACGTATGTTTAGTACCCATTTCTTCACGCAGGCTCTAATGCACAGTTTAAGTACTGACGCTTTCCTCTCAGTTAAATAAAGACTACATAATTTATCGGAAATTTTTCTTAGTGTTTGCATTTCACAAAAAGGACGTACTTTACCCTACATTCTTGAAATATCGCCCTTAGTAAATTTAATTTATATTTTGTATGAAGTTTTTTGTTTTTACCAAATACACATTGCTAACCTTTCTGACCATAAAAAAATGTACCTAAAGTGTTAGTTGAATATTTTATGTTTTAATTTCAATTATGGAACAAAAGTTAACTACCTTTTTTTTACCAGCATGATTAAAAAAAAAATTAGTAAAATCTAATTCGATAGTATTAATATTGTGGGTACTTCAATTTTGTAACCTTAGTTACAGAAACGGTGTAAAGCGAAGATGTGTTTGACGTATTTATTTACTTTTTTACATAGACTGTAAATAAAGCATTTCTCTGTCCAAAAATTAATGTACACCAATAAACCTGTTACCTGTATTAAATTATTTCTTTTCAATAATTACATCGGAAATTGTTGGATGCAACAGTATCTTTTCACAATTCAATTAATGTCAAAATATTTTAAATTTTTTTCTCCTTAGAAATTATTTATCTGTTTGCTGATTTATTAGGTAATTTACTTTCAACATTAGTGTATAAAGGCATTGTTCATCAATTTTTAGGTTAATTTAGAGTTAAAACGTAGCTATCATAAAATTTTGATCTGTGTGTTTTTCATTCTAGCAATTTTTTTTAGGTGAAAATTTTTTAAAAATTATTTCCGCAAATTTGTTGCTGATTTTATTCATTAACTGATGTTTCTATTCAATAACATCTTTAAAAAAATTGTGTTTATGTTCAACATTAAAATTGTACTCATATCTCAAGATGATAACATTGCATTTACCTATTATTGGCATACAATAAATCTTTGATTTATCGTTATTGTTCTTAACTTTACATTTTGCGTTTTTTAATAGCTACCATTTATAGTATAACTATACTTAAACATGTTAAGTATGTGTTGCCTAGTGTAAAAGTTACTTTCATTTGTGTGATACTGATGCACAAGCGTTTGCTTTAAACCTCTTGTAATTACTTCGTGTGGTCAATATTGTAATGCTGGATTGTAAAAAGATTAATATAAGTTGTTTTTTGGATAATTTTATCAAGTGTTGTATAAAAATATATAATTTTCGTAATGAATAAAAAATTTAACAGTGGCAAAGTTACTGACAGTTATAGATGAAGTCTACTAGGAAGGAGATACTAAGAATACATTATATTTTCAAAACAATTTATGAAAATGTGTTTTAAGTTTTTATCTAATGTACGTCACATTGTGAAGTGTTATGGTTTATTCTATGAGAGAACGATGTAGTTACAAACATAACAAGCAAAACTAAAATAATTTTGCGTGTTACAGTGTAAGTGTACTCCAGCTTATACCACACCCAGATGAAAATAAAATGTTATGTACAGAGTAACAAAAATAAATCAAAACTTCTCATGTGCACATTTCATCAATTTCTAACCTGCTTCGAAATTCATCTTCACTCTGAGCACGGAAAATATCACTTGTATTGTTACATATTTTAATAGTTTTCGAAACTTCAATTATACTCCCGTCATAAGAAATTGAAATACAGACATCAAATCGTAAAGGCAACATTGTTGGGACTTAAGCAGTTTGATAACGAATAAAGTAATCATCACGTATTTGTACTGCGGAATTTCTTGGCATCGCTCATTATTTATTTGTTTGAGAAAAATACACGGGAATTATATTTGTGGATTACAAAATTCAGATGAGAATTTATGTTTTTTTTACGCATTAAAGTAATTAATCGTGCGAAAATTCATTTGCTTACCAAAATAATAACAAACATAATTTATAATTTTCAAAGTATACAACGATATCATTTATATGTGGTACTAGATAACTTAGGTTAGCAATAATACTGCTGCCACAACACCTTAAAATACTAATTTATTCTAACATTAAAATATTTTATTATACATATACGAATGTCGTCTATACATATCTATATCAATATACACAATTAAAATGTTGATTATTATTACTATATTTTCCTATATCGTAACAATTTTACATATTTTTGTGAAACATAAATTAAAACTGATGGTTGAGTATGTCCTAAAATCTTCACTACAGAGAAAGTACAGTCGTTACATCTCTGGAACACAGAGCTAAAGCAATTTGCATGCACGAAAACATCGTACTTTCTATTGTAGGGCAAGGGAAATCTGCTACTGTCCTCGTCGATGTTTGAGTTGGATTACATTTTCCTTTTTTAGCATGCTGTGGATAGCGTATAACTTCTCAGTAATCCGAGATTTTAATATTTTGTTTACATGAGTATCTTCAACCGAACATCAAATAAGGAAGCATATTAGTTTTAAGCGTGCGAAATATTACTAGAAATGTTTATTTACTTATTGATCCTATCCAAAATATAATACGTGATCCAAGATATTTTCAGGGCCTTTGTACGAAACGTTATCGTCCATGTTCGTAGTACTGATAAAGGACGCTCTAAGGTTTAACTGCGCAGCTGAATTGGACGTGCATATATTCTACACGCAAGTGTTTTGTGGTGTTTAATTTTCTTTGGGACATCAAACGGTGGCCATGTAATTTTATTTGAGTATATTGTATACTAAAAAACTGAACATAATTACACTTTTCGGTTTAACGATTTTGGGTGGTATTTATGTAGTTTAAGCCTTTTAAAAATCGTTATTAGCAATTTTAACGGTATCAAAAATCATGATTTAAATAAGCTTGCTTTTTTTAATCTAGATGCTTAGTTTTTAGTGTTTTTTAAATAAATGTCATGGGAATAAGTTTAGATTTAACGTAAAAACTAATATCTATGACACATTACACAATTTTTAGTGTGCCTAGCAGGCCATTTGTGTAGGTTCTTGTGCAGGGACACAGGACAGAGGCGTGGAGACGCAACGGCCGCTATCTTGCATGACGTCACGGTCGCTATCTTTGTATTGACTTGACAGTGACATTTGGAATTTGGCACTTGTATTAAAGTATTTCCAAAACCAAGAAAAAATTACCAATAATGAACTTAAGAAAAAAAATTATTAATTTTAAAAATTAACCAATATTCCATTTGTTCGGGTAGCCAAAGGGAGACGCCGTGCCACAGGAAGATGCAGTTAGAAATTTATAAACTCTTAATTTTTTTATTGTTTAATATTTAAAAATTTTACTAAGTAGCAAAGGACAAAATCCAACACCTCCTAATTTAAATTCAGGATGTATAAATATTTTTTTAAACATTTTATTTAAATGCTAAGTTTTACGCTCAGTGTGACGCGTAACCCTCAGATTCATCTGCGTGCTTTGAGAAAATAAAACTGCGTCACGTTATTCGTATTTTGGAGATAGTTTTGCGAAAGTTTAAGGGAATTTTGACATTTTGGTGCCCTATTTTAAAAAAGAATTATAGAAATTACTTAAACACGACTCCACCCTCAGCTATATATGTCTATCCGATCAATATTAATTAAAACCAGTCAATTAAAAATATATTAATTAAATATATCACATTTTAAAAATAAATAAACGCGCAGAATAGTTCCTGAATGTTCCAATCGTCCAGCACACACATACACGCTGTGCCGCTTTGCTTCGGTAAGAAAATTAATTTAAAAATTAGAATCAATACACTCAAGTGTTTATAATCGCTAAATAAAATTCCTGTTCAAAACAGCCCCGCAAAACAATAACAAAGTTGTCAAAGAAAATGAATGAACAGGGCGAACAATCATACAAATAAAAGCGATAAACAATTAAACACTTGGGGAAGACTAGGTCACAAGCACACCGCACAAAATAATAAAATAAAAGAGAACGCAAGATGTTTAGACAACAGTACTTAACCTTGCTAGATACTTCAAAAATCGTTAAAATGCCCGGAGGAACAGTTGATTTGTGATTTGTTGAACACTGAAATTATTTTCTATTTATATTGTTTCTTATTTATAATGTTTTTTTTTTCAAATATGAAAACAAACAGTAAATAACATTGAAATAGGTTAGGCATATAAGCCTACATGAGTAGTAGAAGTTAATTACTAAAAGTATGTGCAAACGATAGTACATTTAAAAGAGTTACCACGCACATTATTTACTATGGAAATGTTAAAATATAAAAATTTTTAAGTCGTTAACAAAATATTGTAATATTAAAATTTAAATTGACCGTGAAAGCAAATGCTGTAATAAAACGTTATTCAGGATCATGGCATCAATCTTTTGAAAGTCCATAAAATTTATTTATGCAAAAATATTAAGAATTAAATTAAATAAACAAAATAACACACTTAGATGACGATCGACGAAGGCCGTGTCGATCTTGAAGTCTAAATAACGCCGTCGGGAGATAGTTACACGCCAAAGGCAAAGGCATCATCATGCCTGCATTCCAACCAAAGGCAGGAAGATTTACACCAGAGCATAACTCGTGGTGGAAGCTGAAGCGGTCATAGTGCGTAACACAGAGAAGTTGAAACTACAACAGCCTAATCGTCAATGTGAAAAGTTGAAAAATGTAGCGTCTATGACGTGGACCAACTTAGTGTCCATGATGTGGACCCTCACTGTAACACAGTGACCACATAGAATAAGCAAAGACATTTAAAAAGACAAAATAGTCGCGGACGAAAGAAAATGAACAGACGAGTACTAAGCTTGAGGGACAGAAGAAGACGTCACATCACAAAATAATAAAAAAAAAACAGTTCTATGACTATCATACTACGTGGGTATTTAAGAGAATAATAATGCCATAATCAGGTGTCTATGTTCCGAAGAACATTACCCACAAGCATGCACCACAATGACACATCATGACTCTTTCACGGCCGTACAAAGAGTGCTTGACCATGGCAAGGAAGTCAGCGAAGGGACGAAGGAAGAGGGTGCAAGGCAGCAGAAGACAACTTAAAAGAACACCAATAGATGGCAGGGGAAGCCAGAATAAGGATGGCACGGGAGATGCACGGGGACAAACGTGCACAGAAAGGACGAAATCACGTGATAATCGTGCAGAGTACAAGCGCCCTGACACAACAGATGCCCGCACTGCAGCATGGAACAGTGAAGAAGGAAAAAAAAACAAATGTAGGCTTCGGCTAAGGAATGCAAATCATAGCCAAACACGTCTGGCTAACAAAGAACATGTTACTGCAGCCTGAATCGGCTCTACTCATAACTAACATGTGCAGGAAAGATAGACTGTAATGAAAAATAAAATGTACTCAAAATCCAGAGTATATTAAAATTACTTAATGATACCAAATTGCTGTTTGTATTATGTAAACAAATTAATATTAATAAAATAAATTAAGTAAATGGATCTAAATTTATTAAAATACAGATAAAATGTTTTAATATTTAATTAATCTAAGTCGTGACATATAAAACACGGTACACACTTCTGCCCTGAAAGGAGACGTTAGCTTCTACAAAAAAAATTTTCCAATGAGGAGACACCGAACACCCAAATAAGAATTAACAATCAATAAGATAAAATAACCCTCAAAGGGTCAAAATGGGGTGGTAAATTTTTTGACACTACCTTAAGGAGACGACCAACCCTGGTAACACATAGCAGCAACCGAGCAGGAAGCCAGCCACACCGATACCACCAGAGGCAGCTGGAAGAGTGTGCAAACTCAGGGTTCACACTGGGGAAAAGCAGCTACTCCAGGTAGATCAGTGCAACAAACCAATCCACCGAGAAGCACCATGATGCACCAGAACTGTCAACAAAGAACAAAACAACAAATATCTGTGCTTTCAAAGGAAACCCCTGGAATAAAGAAACAAATTAAACTAAACTCATTACATAATATTATAAAAGAAAAAATTTTATAAAAAATAACATTAGGTTAAAAGCTTTAAATCATTTAGAAGACCGTACTACATAAACAAGATCAATAAAATTAGTAAATAAGATGACAAAAAATAACTGTAAAAACACCGTATTTAATATCAGATTTAAAAGAAACATAGCAGACCAAAATATGCATAGTATAAATAACAATGAACAAAATCTCAGTAGCAACAGAAATGCTTTTGTCACAAAATAATTAGTGTATTGGACTGTATAATAAAATATCCAATAAAATTAATTACTAGAGAAATTTAGAAACCATTGCAAACAATATTGAAACAATTTCATGTATGTAACTGATTTAAAAAATTAATAATACAAAATTTAATTCAATAATTAATTTTAAGAATGTCAAAACAAGCCTAGTATCTTGGAAAGCGAATACAAGAGACACGAAATATTAAATCGGCATTAAAGTTCAAATTAATAACGAAAAAATTTAATAAACAAGAAATGTAAACATCACGTTAAATATATCAGAAAATGAGCAGTCAGAAATGCGCACGCATACCAAAATAAATCTTAAAATAATAGTTTGACATGAAACACCTTTACGGAATATTGAAATGCAAAGTTAAAAAAGCATACAAGAATCGAACAATGTTTTCGGAACAGGTAGTACAACACCACCATACCATAGAAGAAACAAACGCATCGTGTTTGTGCGTGACGCCATCTTGAGAAACATATAGGTGAACACAACACACCTTCACTAGTGTTGAAACATGCATCAATACACGGAAAATGAAAATAGATTTAACTTAAGCGATGCACCAAAATCAATTCACTAATATCAGGATTACTAAATATGTGAAACATGGTAAATATACTGATCATTGTACAAGAAGAAAATTAAATACAACGGACATAGGCTATGTGATAACCTACGGCATCGGCGACTGAAAAGGATAACTCGTCAAAACTATTTAAACACATAGTTAAAAAATTAAAGCGTTAACTGAAGACTCAACATTTTAAAAATGATTGTTACAAAACGAAGCTGCCTTCACATGTGAAAGATAACAGAAAATACTCTGTAATAACCCGAAAATAACAAACAGAACTTAGGCCTAAACCAAGACAGAGCCTAATAGTCACGAAATAAATAAAATTACTTTTAATAAGAATGAATTATAGTAATAAACAACTTACGCACGTCATGATACCATTTTACACAAATATGATAAATATTTATAACTCAAGCTCACAAACAGAGCAAGTAACAACTGCCGATGCGCAATGCCTTGCGCCTGTAAACAGCTGACATGATGGTTTCGAGACTAGCTCAACTAGGTCATGCGTAAAAAATTAAATTATAATATATTTCGATATTAATTAGTCAACATTTTTGCAGAGACATTAAGTTGAAGTTAAAAATAATTGCATAACCTTGTACAGTAAAGGAAAACTTAAGACTAGTTACCTCTCAATGCCAATAATCAAATAATGATGTATATAATTGCGACAATATTTATATACAAGTTATAAAAATACTTTAGTAAAAATATAATATTATGAATACTTTTGGTAAATTGCAGATTATTTTAATATTTCTATTCAAGCCACAAAACCACATTATGAGAAAAATTCGCGTTCAAAAGCTATCAAATTAATTATAGCACATCAAATGTAACATGAATCAATTCACGCAAACTGGTACCAATTTTTGTACCACATCAATATGAACATGAATCAACCACGCTCAGCTACCAGTTTGTGCCAGTATGCTTTGGTGAAAAAAATAATTAAATAATTGGAAGCTAAAATTCATGCTTAAAAACAGGCATACAAAACAATAATAAAGTGGCCAAAGAAAAATGAATGAACAGGACATACAGAAATACAAATAAAAACGATTAACAAATAAACACTTGAGGAAGACTGGGCCGCTAGCACACCACACAAAGAATATAATAAAAGAAAATGTAAGGTGTTAAGAAAACAGAACTTAACCTTACAAACGATAAATAACATTGAAATAGGTTAATCATGTAAGCCTTTATTAATAGTCTAATCTAAACTAATAATGAAAATTATTTGCAAACGATAGTATGGATAAAAGGGTAACCCGCATATTATTTGTTATAGAAATGGTAAATATAAAATATTTTATATCATTTTCGAAAAAAATATGTAAATAAAATTAAAATTTTCCATGAAAGCAAATGCTGTATTAAAAAGGAAATTCAGGATCATGACATCAATCTTTTTAAAGTCCATAAAATTTATTTATGCAAAAATATTAAGAATTAAATTCAATAAACAAAATAACACACTTAACTGACGATCAACGAAGGCTGTGTCAATCCCGAAATAAAAATAATGCCATCAGTAGTAGTTACACGCCAAAGGCAAAGGCAACACCATGCCAGCATTCCAACCAAAGGCAGGGAGATGTATACCAGAGAAAACCCATGGTGGAAGCTGAAGCGACCATAGTGCACAACACAGAGAAGTTGAAACTACAACGGTCTCATCGGCAATGTGAAAAGTTGAAGAATGTAGCGTCTATGATGTGGACAAAATTACTGTCCATAACGTGGACCCTCACTGTAACAAAGTGAGAACATAGAATAAGTAAAGACATTTAAAAAGCCAAAATAGCCGCGGACGAAAGAAAATAAACAAACAAGTACTAACCTTGAGGGACAGAAGAAGACATCATATCACAAAATAAGAGAAAAAAACAGTTCTTTGACTAACATACTACATCGGTATTTTAAAGAATAATAATGCAATAATCGGCTGTTTATATTCCGAAAAACATCACCCACAAGCACGCACCACTGTGACACATCATGACACTATCGATGCCGTACAAAGAGTGCTTGACCACGTCAAGGAAGTCAGCGAAAGCAGGAAGGAAGGGGGTGCAAGGCAGCAGAAGACCACTTTAAAGATCGCCACTAGAAGACAGGGAAAGCCAGAATAAGGATGGCACGGGAGATGCACGCGGACAGGCGTGCACAGAGAGGACGAAATCACATGATAATCATGGAGAGTACAGGCGCCCTGGCACAGCAGATACCCGCACTGCAACATGGAAGAGTGAAGAAAAAATAGAAACAAAACTTCTGCTAAGGAATGCAAAACATAGCCAAGCACATCTGGCTAACAAAGAACACGTTACTGCAGCTTCATTCGTCTCTACTCCTAACATGTGCAGAAAAGATAGACTGTAATGAAAAATGAATTGTACTGAAACATCCAGAATAAAATAAAATTACTGAATGATACCAAATTACTGTTAGTATAATGCAAACAAGTTTATATAAAAAAATTAAGTAAATGAAACTGAATTTTGAAAATACATACAAAATACATTAATATTTAATATATATAAGTCATGACGTATATAATATGGCACAACTCCCATTCCTGCAAATTGCCGAAGTTGTGGCTATCCGAGGTATTCTTAACACATATGTTGCAAGTGGCATTACGAACACCCTGAAAGCATACTCATGGGCTACTGTACATAAGTATGTACCAGTATGTACCAGACAGGTGAGAATTATAGTTCGTTAGTACATGCTGAAGGAAGAACGTTGCCTGCCTAGCCCCTAGAGGTTTTTGAGCATTCATAATGAGAGATTCTGCAATGTACGAGATCCATTCTCGACAATTCTCGAGCCCTACAATGTCATCGAATTCCTGGACTGGGGCAGCTACATCACCGGCGATTACAACTGCTTCATTGATCGAAAACCATTTTTGGATGGTTTCATCAACTAATTCTGGATCGAATTCCTCGGCTGCTCCTGTGTCTGTTATGTTATCTTCGGATACCCCTATTACTTTGCGAAATGAGTTCGTAACCATGCCAGCTATATATCATGAGTGCCGAAACTATGACAAGTATTTTAGTTACAGTAGGCATCATAAGAGAAGTGGAAAATGTACTAAGAATATACGCTGTTTTTTTTTTAACACTGTGGTGTTACAAGTGTGGGTGCAAGTTCATGTGCTAAAATACATTTGACAATCAAGAAAGATTCTGTCGAGATGCACAAAGCGAGCATATTAAAATGTGTGAAGTTAAAGCCGTTGCACCAGTAAATTTTCCTGATATTACTAATAAAATTGATTCGGACTGAAAGAATCGACATTCCGAGGTATTCCGAACGACATGTGACGCAACGAACTCTAATAGTACCGTACCTCGAAAGACGATTGCTCACTGTTTGAACAGTATGAAAGTAAATGTAATATATAAACTTACAGAGGAGTTGAAAAATCATGGTGCTTTGAAATATAAAATATAGTTAGAGAGTGATTACGCTAAACCTAAACGGTACGAAGATCCACCTTGAAAAAAAGCATTCAAGATTGCGAACGTACCCCTTATTTTATAACATTGATGAAATAGGAAACAGCATCTAAAGCAGTGTACAAAAGGTTTGCTCATGGGAAAGAAGAGAGGTTATATATTAAAGGTCCTTGATGGAGTGTAGGCGATGTAAATCGTCTTCAACTACGAACAAATGTATTCAGCTTATTTAAGAAATATTCAGGGAACAGAATATGTTAGTTTTCCCTGAAAATATTTGGTTGGTTGCAGTCGAGCGTCATTTTGGCAAAATCAGAAGATTTTCGCTCGTGATGTCCGACTATGTGCTGTTATTGGCAACCACATTAATAGGGATGAGGACCACTTCGGAAGAGATGACAACAACTTCCCCAGTGACCATAACCACTTAGTCTATGGTCACAAGCTGTCGTCAATGTTCGTAAGTTGTTCGCCAATGCTTGCGAGCTGATTGCCAACGTTTGCAGGCTGTTCACCAACGTTCGTGAGCTGTTGGCCAATGTTCGCAAGCTAAACGACAATTTTCGCAAGCTGTTTGCCAGTGTTCGTACGCCATTGCTACGGTCATGTTCATCATCGCTTTAGCTATGTGGACGAGTTGTTCACCCATGTTCGGCACCGCTTCGACCATGACGACAAGCCATTTGCCAATGTTCGCTACCACTTCATCTACGTTCGTCACCACTTCGGCTATGTTCGCCAACACTTCGGCCATGTTCGTCACCACTTCGACTATGTTCGCCAATCTTCGTCACCACTTCGGCCATGTTCGCTACCACTCTTGGATATTTTATCTGAATAAAAATCCTGACTGAATGATAATATGCGAGATGAGACGTTTGGTTCTGATTGGGACAATTTCAAAATGACGAATTTGTATGTTTACGAGGGATCCTGTGTTTTCTTATGTAGTTGTACGCATATTGTAATGAAAAAAAATTGAAATTGTGTTCTTTTTACCTTGTGTAGTTTTATCAATTTATATGTGATTGAAATCATGGTAAATAATACTTTCAAGAAATATGCCAATTTACAATGATTTTACATACAAAACTACTATGAAGAACACTAGTGTAAATATGTACTTTGGGTGAGGAGAGGCATTATGTGCTCTTGTCTAGATATAATTGTTGGCATACGAGAGCTTGTCACAACTCGCAACATGTGCAGTCCTGTCGAGAGAAGGGAGTGGATGTCACACGGACATGTGTTGATGATTGGTGGGTGAGATGTGTGACATGTTTTGACACGAGCGCCAGTTATGGAGGGAGGAGGGAAAGTAACTGTAAAACTGCATGGCTATGCAGAACTAAGTACGTTCTTTGCTGGATGTGGCAGGGTTCGGGTGTTGTCCGCCATGTTTGAGATAAGTGCATGTAAGTATACAAAATTTTAATTAATTTAATTTACCGTAATTCTATCGTGTATAGTTTCGGGCGTCTAAGTGATTGTGTTACATCAAGAAATAATGTTTTTTTAATGTATTAGCTATATTTATGATTTATGATCAGGCATGAACGTGTATATGTGTGACCTTTAGAAAATATCCCGTGTGCATTATAATTGAAAAAAAAATGTAAGCAATAAACACTGATATTTTTGGAAAATTTTCTTGTTTTAAAGAAAATCAATTGGATGTAAAGCAATTATGGGAGTCGAGTTTAAGTAATTTCCATAGTTCGTATTTAAATAAAACGTTAAATTATATATATATATATATATATATATACATATATAATATATATAGCTAGAATTTACATGGTGATAGGTTAGATTATGTCCACAACTTCTAATTAAAAATGGCCAAATATTAATATTTTACATTAATAATTAAGAGTAAATATATTACTTATGGCAACTGCGTTCAAAAGGAATATAGATTTATTTGATATTTATACTCAGTTATACCCTCAATGTGACTCGTAACTCTCAGTCATCTGCCTGCTTTGAGAAGACAACGGCACTATAGGAATTTTTGTGGCGGGAGAAATAATAGTATTTTAAGAAAAAATTTGAAATCTAGGGTTAATTTTGGAGGAATTTTTGGGAAATTTTGGAGAATATTTAATCTACTGGTGACCTCTAAGAAGAAACAAGGTCAGCGTTTAAGGTCAAGTTCATCCAGCATCACCCCTGTATTTTGAGGGCTCCAGAAATCCTCCTGCATTCCTGAATCCTCCGTCAAGTTCTATAGTCGTAGAATTTATTTTTTCACTTTTAAGTGCATTTTTAGAATACTTTTTTCAAAGTCGATATTAATTGTTTTTAAAAATTTTTATTCATTTTTTATTTTTTGTAGTTTAGGTGCTGCCTGCTATCGACATTCGTTCTTTTTGTCGTTACGGAACCTAACAGCGTAGGTGGTGCTGGAAACATTGCTACAACGTTAGAATGTGGTAAGTTCATCACATACGATGTAAACTTGTTGCCTACATGTGCCAGAAATACAATCGCAACGTTGCCGATGCAACCTAGCAGCACGTTGTCTCCACATGCTTGAAATGTTTCAGTAGAAACGTTGCCGAAGCAACCTAGCAGCACATTGCCTGCACGTGCCGGAAACGTTTCAGTTACAACGTTGCTCAGGCAAACTATCAACACGTTGCCTGCACGTGCCAGAAATGTTACAATTGCAACGTTGCTCAGGCAAACTATCAGCACGTTGCCTGCACTTGCCAGAAATGTTTCAGTAGCAACGTTGCAAAGGAAACCTTGCAGCACGTTGCCTGCACATGCCAGAAATGTTACAATTGCAACTTTTGCCGAGGCAACCTAGCAGCACATTTTCTGTACGTGCCAGAAATGTTACATGGGCAACGTTGCTGATGGGACCTCGCAGCACGCTGTCTGCACGTGCCAGAAATGTTACAGTTGTGACTTTCCCCACCATACAAGTAAGTTTCATTTCTGACCAACAGATGCCATACACGAATAATGGCTTTTGTTTTATATTCACATGTACAAATAATCAAAAATTTCTATGTTTTATATGAGCTATTGTGGTATCATATTTACAGTATTTGAAAAATCTTAAAAATTGGGAAGCAATAATTGACATTGTAAAACTATTTGGTATTTACTTAATTATAACAGGGACGGTAAACATTATATTTTATTTTATTACCGTTAATAGTGGAATACTTTTCACATCAGTGATTATGGAACCAAATGATCAATATCAATACAAGCAACGATAATTTTTCGTACTTGCATTTCGTTATCCGTTACCATTCTTACACAAGAGTGCGGACTACCGCAATTTTCATCACCATTTTTTTACATTTTATTTCTACCAGATATTTTTTTCTTATTTTATACACAAAATGTGACTAAATTTGGCTTTTATGAAATTTTTTACCTCTCATAGTTTTCGCGTAATGGCTTGTTAAAGTCATATTTCGCATGTCTCCGTTTTATGGATTACACATAAACCAACCGATTTACCAAACTCAAAAAAATATCAGTGGATAAAGACATTGCAGGCTACAATGATATGCTCATAAAGTTTAAGAATAAAAATTATTTGAATTAAAAAAAATGCTGACTCTGAAGATAATAATTTTAATAATTCAATATTTTTTTAATACAAAAAATTTTTTTCTTTAATTTTTTGAGCTAGTCATTGTAGCCTGCAATGTCTTTATCCACTGTGATTTTTTTGATATCGGTATATCAGTTGATTTTAGTGTAGCCGTTAAAATAAAAACATGCAAAATATAACTTTAACAAGCCATTAGCGAAAACTGTGAGGGATAAAAAAATTTCATAAAATCCAAATTTAGTCACATTTTGTGTCTAAAATAAGAAAAGAAATATCTGGTACAAATAAAACATAAAATTATGATGACGAAAATTGTGGTAGACTGCACCCTTAAATGATGATGTTGTAAATATTTGCAATTTGCGTAAAGATGAATGGAAGATAAAAAAAAAATAATCTAGAAGATTTGAAATAAGGTGCTGGCAATGTGTTCGCGAAGTGAGGGCAAACTTGCAACGAAACGTTGCCAGCACCTATTCTGTACATTTCTGGCACATCACAGCACATTGAAACAACGTCACAATGTTACAGTGTAACGTGCAGGCAACGTTGCCGGGCTGTTAGGGAAGTTAATTTGTCCTTTCGCAGTCCAAGTTAGTCCAGAACGTCCTTCACCAAAGTAAGGTACCTACCTAGTCTTGGATTGCCATAAACCTACCAATATTTCAATCACAATACATGTCCTACTCGATTTTAAGCATTTCCCTGGCTTACCTTCAAAATCTAAGGCCCAGTGCCAACTAAATTAAAATGGGTCAACTTTGAAAATATCTTCTTAAAAAAATTCCATATCTGTTTGTAAATGACGGAGCTATGAGGCCACGAACATATATAAAAAAACATGCAGCAAAATTGATAACCTCCTCCTTTTTTAAGACGGTTAATAAACAGAATATTTAATTAGTTTATGTCCAGCTAGCACACACAAAAATAAAAACGTTCGTTTAAGTACCCCCATGTTACTTAATGTGTCTAAAGCTATCTTACAGACGATTTTGCATACTCGCAAGTCAATGCTTAAACTGCTGTTTATATCATGCTTAAAATTATAACGTTACGACTTCATGAAAGAATATCTTGACAGCACTGGTTATTCAGAAAGAGGTTTGTTTAGTAACATCAGCAAAAGCATGAATATAACTTTTTGACAATCAAGTAAGTCGATATAATAGCGTTTTGTAAATTTTGCTAAACCAAATTTGTTGGCAAATTAACCGAGTCGTGCAAAGGTATGTTTTTGATTTTAAGCTTATGTAACTTTGTTTTGCGATAAGTTTCAACAACTGCATCACAGGCTGCATTTTCCTGAGAGCATGGTACAAATCATATTCTTAGCGGATGTAGCACATTTTGCCTACATACCCGGAACAGAACCGTTGTGTCCGTTTTTCCGGTAAACGGTGCTTTCTAAGCATTTGCGGCAAGAGGACCTTTTTTGTTCCTCACGGTGTACTGCCCGAAAAGCCAACATGTAATGTTCACAAAACGTAACGCCAACGTAATTATATGCGATGTGAGGCGGCAACCCCTATTATTTTCACGAAATTGGAAAGTTAGAAGACTGAAATTATTAAATATTCAAAATCTCAATAGTACTTAACAACACCCAAAAAATCCTAATTTAACTCCTAACCATTTTTTATATTTTGACAAAATACGATTTTCAAACTCGATTTTCAAGGGCTTATTCCGCCCTTAGTAATAACTTTTCTTCATTTTTCATGAGGAATCACCTCCCGGAGTTTGGGTCATTAATTTCCTTACACCCTGTATAGAGAAGCGAAGTCTTGCAGAGTGGCCTGGGGTAAGAGGCGGCGGGAAGGGTTCGTATTGGCGTTTATACAAATATAGCTGGGTTAAGGACAACGTCAAGGCAACATTAATAAATACACTACTAAGTAAGTCTTAATTCATCTTAACTCAACATAGAATCATAAATCAACTAAGTTCAACTGCTTAGAGTTATAAAGAATCATGAAATGCTTAATATTGACTCTGTTTATATTCAAACTAATCAAACAAATTACTGTTCTCCCTTTTGTGGCTCACTGGAGCGAGAATTCCCTGACGGGTGATCCACGTTCCTTCGAAATTTAAGTCACAGTAGTGACATGAACACACTCTACCATAAAGATTCTCTTAGGTAGTAAATACATCTTCACCTTTGAGTTATATTTCGTGATTAAGTCTCCTCTCAGACAAGTAGGACAACGGATAATCCTTAAAAGTAAAAGTAATGAATAAATTCAACACAAATGTATTATACTTAATGAGCAATAATGCTTTTAATGTATCTTAATTCAAATAACTTTGCGATACCAAAAGATAAATGTAACATTTAACTAATTGACGCATTCAGTAACAAACAATTAGTGCATAAAAGAATACCAAGTAAAGGAACACGACTAGACAAACATGGGTTCCAGTTTAATGAGTTGAGTTCACGTTAAGTTACTTAAGTTACTAGTAGATGATCAATTTACATCACGAAGTCAGGCAACACTCACGATCAGTGTCTCCGACCACGTCGCACTCAGCTCTAAACTTAGAGAGAGAGAGAGAGAGAGAGAGAGAGAGAGAGAGAGAGAGAGAGAGAGAGAGATCTCAAGCTCCAGGGCTCAAGTGTATATATTCGTGAGATGGTTGAGATACGATGGACTATCCAGATAGAGATGGACGGTCATCGCCAAGACCTAACCTGGCATACTCGCGTTTTCGTAAATCCACGTTTACACGAGACATGAGTCACACCTATGGATTCACGCTCACATTGATCGCAATACGTGTCAAAATGCTCTCACGGGCGTGAAAGCTGTCTAGTGATTACACAGCACATATGTAGGTCGTGAAAATGTAACAATTAGGGGCGGTAAATGCATAGATGTAGGTGAAATTTTATCTGCTAACTTGATAAATATGCATACATGGAAAATAATACATTGCAGAAATAGTAGGTGGTGGACGAGGGGCTGAATTGCAGCAGGTAGGGCAGGCGCATCAACATTATTGAACCTGAGCTGAAAAACAAATATCTTGAAAATTTAGGAAACATGCTGCGTATGTCGGAACTGCATTTCGGTAAGTTACTTGACAACGTCCATCCACAGATTACTAAAAGTGGCACTAATTTATAATACAGGATATCCCTTCAAGGGTTAGGAGTGAAAGTTTCGAGTACGAAAAAACACAATCAGTTGAAATAAAATACTCCGATGTAAGGGGTTACACTTATATGTTAATATAAATTACTTTCTTCACATTTTAATTATTACTAAACATACACAGCTAAAGCAAATGTAAATATTTTTATAAGAATATTTAAACTGTAATTTGTACAATGCAACCATAAATAGTCATTAACATAAACAGTTGGAGAATATTGACGATGATTAACAAAATCATAATCGTTGGTACTAAATATTGGTAAGCTTCATACAAATAAGTATCGTAAATAGACACACGTTTCACTGTTAACTGATATATTAATTAAGAAGCGTCACGAGTTGAATGGGATAAATGCAGCAGCTACCCACGGACATCGTATTTGTCAACACTTGGCGAATACATACCAGTGTCCACTGAATAGCCTTCTTCATTTGAACACTTCACTAGTGCGAGGTACCTTGCCATTTTTTTCTCCAACACCAAACCGGTAATGTCATGTTGCAATACCGTAGCGTCTGTGAGGTATTTACCTCTGAGTAGGGAAACTATGTACTTGCCAAAAATGCACTGCCCGCTTGCCAGCTCACGACTGAAAATCAAACATGTTGGTATTCTTCACGATCGAAGAGTATAAGGTCTCAATACTGGTTTAACCTACGCCTCTTCTGTTTACACGGAGCGTATTCCACGCTTTCCACACGTGGTTAACATCCCTTGTCAAGGCAACTTAATATGGTGCAACGTGTGGCTTGCATCGCATTCGGTTGGATATTACTGGATTGTACGAGGCAGCTTTCGGGTCAAAAACTCACCAGTAATTTACCTATGGTTATATCAACAAAAAATTTGTTTCACAGTGGGCTGTAAACACGTGACCCGTTCTAAAACATAGCAACACGTAATATCATTTACTCGATATAACCCAATAAGTAACTACAACTATGACCTCGTATTTATAAACTGCTTAAATAAGTAACTAACTATCTGGCGATTAAATATGTAACAGGTTTTGTACATGATAACATGCGTATATCTGGAAATTAGAAATATTATGAACTGAGTAATTTCGACAATGATAAATTGAACTTGTATAGTTATTTTTAATGGATTAATTTTATCATTTTCTTACATTACGTTGACTGAGTTAATTCACATATATCAAAATAGGATTTGGTTAGAAACACCTTTGAAACAGTAATTAGTACCTGTATTAAAGTTTATAATTTATATGCTTCATGTTTTATTACTGATCAAAGGAAGTAGTTTTTAACCCTTGGTAAATTGTTAATGTCGGCGCAAGAAAAAATACTAATCAACATTTTATTGTTTGTATTTCATCACACTTTTAAAAATCAACTTTACAATATGTAACATTTGAAAAATGAATTTCATAAGATGAAACGTGTGAACTTAAACACCAGCGTGCTGCTTGATCCATGCCCTCAACGCTGGTACACTTGCGAACACGCCAGGGATGCCAACACGACCGCAGCCTACTCCAAAGGAAACAATACCAACTTGCTGGTTGTTGTGCACCAGAGGACCTCCAGAATCTTGCTGGCATGTGTCCTTGCCACCCTTCAGCTCACCGGCACACAACATCTCGTTGGTGATGGCGTTTCTGTATGATGGTATTGCGTTACACTGCGCGTGGCCGATGATGGTGAGCTGCACCTGGAGCAACTGGCTGGACGCAGATCCACTCTCAGATGTCAATCCCCAGCCAGAGGCTACCACGCTGCTGCCGCCAGCAGGCACCGAAGACGCCAAGGAGATGGGCCGCACTGTGGCGCTGTACACAAACGGCGTTGCCACCTGCAAAGTCACACACACCCATTCTAACATACGCCGTCATTATGATGTCACGAGTACAAAAACATTATCGGTCCTAAAATTGAATACATTGTTGGCAGGTTTAGGGGCCGAATTTACGAATGGAGCACTTAGTGACAACATCTCAGTTGTCGCCTACCAACTAAGCTAATGGCCACAGTACTTCATATATCAATAATATTTATGCGATATGGATCATCTATACACAAAATTAATTTTTTCTCTGCATTCTTTTTAGTATTCCTGAGTATCTTAAGAAAAATATGCGTGATACCTCTGACACAGTTCTGTAGCAACAATATTCCCAAAATCTCAATCAGCATTTAAATTCTGAGCTGTATATGTTGGTTTCCGCTCCACAATATTAAATATGAGCTATAATGTATGAGTTTATCTCTAAAATACTCTTTAAAACGCGTCCTAACATAGGCAACACCACAAATCTATTCCTGCACGACGTAAACCTGTATGCTTGCATAATAGAGATCCGTAGCTGAATATTAAATAACTTAATTCATTATTCACACTTCGACTTTCTCCACTTCTCTAATCTCCGAAAAGTTTGATTTTTAACTGAATGAATAATACAAATGTAACAGTGATCTCGCATTCGGATGTTCCTAGTTATCTACAGTAGGTATTAACCCAGGAATTTTAAGCAAAATTTTATGGAAACCTGTAAAAAATATTGTAAATTTGAAATTTGGTGCGACTATTCTATCAAGCGTACTAAATCACGTACTTAAAGTCGCAAGACCTCCTATGCCGGATCGATTGTTTTTATTGCAGAAAGATCTTGAGTAACGCGTTATATTCACATTTTAAACATAAATTTATAAATAAATAAAATAATTTTTGTAAATCTAAAAATTGGTACACAAGCAATTTTTACTATACATAACAACAAACAAAAGTTCTCCTAAGCCGACTTCGTTGTTTTTCTTGCAAAAATATCACGAGTAACATGTTATATTCACATGTGAATAATAAATTTTAATAACCTTACGTAACAATTTATCATACAACTACTAAGGTGACGTAAATATGTAGTTTGAAGAAAATTCATAACTTGTACAAACAATATCTTCATGCCATGTATTTCAGATGACAAAACGGTTGGAGTTAAATCGTAGCATGTTGCACGTCGCAAATATTTTAAGCTGCGGGTAACTTTTATCAATGACAGTGATGCAAACGAGGGGTCCTTTGTAAAAGTTTTAATAGGTTTATCCTTTGTAGCTGTTCTATACCATCTGGATCGTCAAGAGTATCAACTTCAACTTCAGGGTTAGGTGTATTGTAACAACTTCAGTCCCAGCAGTGGCCACATATTATGGAGCAACTTAGACCAGCAGTATGGCAAGAGCAGCGTATGACACAATCTACCTTACAAGCACAGGAATGAAGTCGCAACAGGTCGACTGGTGCGGGAGGCATAATAAATGCAACTGGTATCAGTGACTGGCCTCAGACTGTACTTCCACAATCGGTTGGACAAAGTGGGTTATCAAGTCATTTATGAACCTGACGAGTAAAATCGAACATTTGGTTAGAGCACTGTAATCAATCAAGGTACAGAATGTCCACATAATTTCACTACAACTTACCTGTAGGCATGTTCTGAAACTGTACTGTTGACTAGCTGTACTGGTAGGCGGAAGGCCTAGTTCTCAGGAGGCAGTGACTGTCTCCCTCGCAAGAGAACGATCGAACGTACACCACGGAGTTCATACAAGCTCGTGAAATTTTTATTGGTGTATAGTTGGATAAGAAACTGTTCACCAGCAGTTGTGATTTGCCTTCTGCTGAGGGATTGTTGAAAACTTCTGCGATTGTTTGAACATTGCGCTTGTCAAGTATCTTCCATGCTTTATTTTTTCCTTTGTCGAAAACAGCTGAGGTTGTGTCACAACCAGTGACTGCATTGATAATAAGCTGTCACCACGCCTGAATTTCTCTGAATATCACCCACCTTGTATATATTTGAGCCTGGGTTAAGTACATTTATATTTAAACCTTCTTGTGCTCGAGCTAGAAGCATTATGAGAATGTCCGTGTCGGTTGCCACAACTGTAATCTCCAGACTTGCAGTTGCTTCCTCTATTGCTGTTCGGACAATCAATGTATCAGCGTCTGCTACTGCCAGCTGTACCTTTTGTCCTGCACTCTTAAATGCCAGGGAGAGCTTGTTCATGAGCTTTGTCTTATTGTTCCCACTGGATGAAAAGTCTGATTGTGAAACTGTTACAGTGGTGTTTGAAGCAAGGGCAATGTCAGGCGATTTCTTACGTACTGCACGTCATTTTTGCTCCTCTTTTTTTTGGAGACAGAATTTTGTTTTAGCTACCAAAAACAACAATAGCTGCTGTTGAACAGTTCCGTTTTACATATTGAAGGTATGATTCGATTAGTGTTCCAAGTGCAAGAAATAAGCTTGGGACTTCTAGTATGTTGTTCTGTACACAAAAACGTGCCTGTGTACCAATTTTTGGAATAATAATGTTTTTTCAGGTTACTAAACTTTATGTGAATATAACACGTAACTTACGAGATTTTTGCAAGAGAAAACAATGAAGCTGGTTTAGGAGGACTTGGTACTTTTAGTATGTTGTTTTGTAGACTAAAAAGTGCTTGTGCACCAATTTTCAGACCTAAAATCTTTTTATATGTTTAAACCTACCATGCCTGGGCTAGTACGATGTAATGTACTAGGCTGTGCGCATAAATTTTCAACCAAAGGAGAGTCATAATTATAAAATGTTTGTGTTTAGCTTTGTTACATATAGGAAATAAGCCGAGTTCTCTGTTATTATGTACCCAGTGCTTCCAAAATCAGGCCGTCAAGATATTGGGTTTACTTCACGAGTCTGTATGTTGCATTATGTTTTCTACTTTCGAACTCCTCTCCCCCATGAAGCTGTTTATGATCGGTGTCCTTTATTCACTGCCGAAGTATTCAGCTTTGCAAGACTATGATCACGTCATACTTTAATTTATCATATTAATAACAGTGGATCGAATATGAGGATGAAACAAGAACGTAGTGAAAACTTACACTATAATTCTAATTTCTGGCTAAAATATTAAATTTGAAGATACTTGCATTATACATGTGGCTATCCGATCTCAGTGCAGCGAGCAGTTGTTAAATTAAGTCAAGAATGATTCTCATGTTAGGTTACTAATATTCCTCCTAAATTATTTGATGACTTGTGAATGTAGTGGATACAGATACATAGACTCCGAACGATTCAGTCATCTTTAAGGGACAATCATGCGTCAACGCTGCGCCACTTTAAAGGCAAAACTGGTATTGCAAGCCTTCATAAAGTTACGTCTAAATACATTAGTACAAATAATTGTTCCCAACAATTTACCTGGGTTCCTGAATTTATTGTCTGTTTGAAGATAAAACAATTTTTTGTAAATTTTACCAAAACGGACCTAAGTGAGTGGAACCTATTATGCACATTGGTATGTAAAGTGAAACTATTATGTGATTTAAGTATAAAATAAATTATATAAATGAATATATATCTTTATTTAAACCTTTGAACATTGAGATTAAAATTACTAACGCAACTTCGGCAATCATAATTTTAATCATGTCCTTTGTGTAACACTAATCGATATTTCTTTTACGTCATTAATGTAATTGCTTAATGAATTTGATATTCTTAAAGTTACGTACACGTAAAAAAATTAATGACTTAAAATTAAAATTATATTACGAAATCACAAACAAGACTACTGTGTAGAAAAATATTTCAAATACCTTGACAAGGGAGATATCGTTGTTGAACATAGCTCCTGAGTTGTAGTTCGCATGATTGATAATCTGAGAAGCCTGATGCACTGTACCTCCACTGTTACGATAGCTCGAGCCCACTCTTATAGTCACTTGGCTTGGAGTATTGCTGAAAAAATTAAATTGTGTGTAGTTTTCTGCTTCATTCGGATTAATAGTATTCCATATTCACATCGAGGAGAGAAACATGTTTTAAAAATTCGTTTACTTAATATCTTCTTTAAGTGTGTTTCCCGAAATAGGCCTACAAATATAATGTTTGTGGGCTGACTTATCAAGTAAAGGTTTTCTCGAAATAGTATAACTATTTGACTAAGGTTACTACCGTAACGCATTAATGTGTTGATTGTTTGGAAAAATGGTAACAATTCAAAAGTTTGGCAAAGTTACAATTTTGCAAATACGTAATTACATACATAATTTCGTACATAATTAAATACATACTTTCCTTAAAGAAACGCTGTAGTGCCTAGACCTATATTCTCCAGCAGTCAAAATAAAATAAATAAATCTGTAAATATGAGAACGTAGGTGTAGCCTACAGTTTTAAACTCAAAGAAAATGTAAAAATTAAAATAATATATATATATTTGGCTACGCCGTCCTTAAATTAAGCGTTACGCTTAGTTGTTAAATTGATTTTATTAACATTCATTTGATATGCCAATGATTCTGGCTTAATTTTTCTAATATCTGCTTGGGATGACCTTTCGAGAGTTGCTGTTGTCTCAAAGAGAAAATCTAAACATTTTGAAAATTCGTTTATTATATAACATAGTAGGCCTATTTGGTGTTAGTAAAGACCACATATGAGACAAATTGATGACACTATTGAATTTGGATGTTATTGAAACGTATTAAATATAAGATAAAGTGTAAGTGAATATGTGTTATTTTATCGTTTGTAAACACTTTTGTATGAGTACAATTCCTTATAACAGCAGTTATAGAAAATTCAAAGAGAGAATCTCGGTGGAGTGTCAGCACACTTTTTGTTGGTAAGCGTAGCTGCTGTTTGCATCATCAGCTTGATAATTTATTTGCATAGTTCGTTAGTTTCTGTTTATTTTGAAGTGTATGTATAAAATAATTTAACGAACAAAAAATTAACGAATTTCAATGGATTCCAAATGTAAAACTATATTTGTTGTTAATGTTACGTTTAGAAAATATAATTTTTTTTTTGTTAAGTATATTTACCGCACTCCAGCCCTGTTTTTGACTTATCTGGTAATACATTAAAACCGATTTATGGCCCGACCATATGGCCGAGGTTAAGTGAGTTGCCCAGTTACAAAACTCGCCTTGTCCATCATTAAGGAAAAATTGTTTTGTGTAGCTTTTAAATGTGTGATAAAGTTGATTTGATGATAGTTTCCTAAACTCGACTTATTCAATAACAAATACACTTTGAAAAACTGCTTTGGCCATGTCACAAATTGGCAGGCAAATAAATTTTTCGCTGTTTGTTCAGTTTTAGTGAAAGTGGACAAAACAATTTTTTGAACTGGAGTTCTCAAGTATAACGTTTCGTTTCAGTGGCGTAAAATATTACAGATTGTTTACGTATGATAACTTACTGGATACTGCAGTGGGCGGCGCAGAGAGCGAAGGTGTTGCTGATGATGCTGGCACCACATATTTGGTTGTTGTTTACTTGGTACGCCGCCTGAAACAATAGCGATTGTACAGCAGTCTTGGACGTATGCAAATGTTTCTCTTCTGCATTAACTATTATGAAGCGAATTAACTCAAACGTTAATTTAAAGATCAAAGAGGTCTTTTTAGCAGATATTAAATAGTAGTTATTTACTGAATTAAATATAACATTTCTAGTCGCGTTCCAAGAGTGCATTCTACACTTACTTTAAGGTTAATAAAGGTTCATCATTAATAAAAAACGTAACAATGTGCATAAAGCCATGTACTCCGTACAGAAATTTCTGCAAATATATACATAAATTCATTATAAGTCAAAATAAAAAAAATTTCTCAGAAATTACTTTGCTATAAAACGCACTAGAGCATATAATTATTAAAACAATTCATCCTTTTTTGTTTGAGCAACGTAGAAAATACCTTGAAATTTACTCACGGCTATCAAGTTGCCAAATAGTGCGTTAAGCATACATTACTATGTTAGTATTTGTAGAACAAGAAGTCCTAATTTATAAAGGAAGAAAAATAAACCTTACATTCCTTCGTAATACGTTTAGTTTTTATGTGCTTACTAGCCGGCCGTCTGCGGCGTTGCCCGCGTGGAATTATGTAATGTAATCAGTAACTCTGGATAAAATATGTGATGAAGAGCAAGCGTACTCAACAACAGAGAACTATAATTAACTGTCTTAGATCAGTGTAACGAGAGCGCGCAATATGCTCGTATGACGTCATAGTAATTCCCATCGCAAAGTCTTGCACGGGATACGAACCCGTAACCCCATCCCTACCCCACCCTAAACTTTATACAATACCTGAATTAATGCTTAAAGGCATGCCGTGATACTTCTTTCGTACGTACAGGCTACTGTCCAAAGAAGTTTTATTTATGAGTAGGTTGGCAAAAAGAAACGACTGTTGAATTATTATCCGTGATGATTCTCTTTTTTCGGGAGACCGTAACATTTGACTGCTTTTCACCCACTTAATTTTCAAATTTCATAATAACCTGAATTTGATTGGTAGATATTTACATAAGCTTCATTATTATCAAAAAAATCATCTCGATATCTCCACGGGTATAAGCGGTACAGATAATTATTTAAAATTACATTTTATTTTTTTTTAACAGCTTTTAGAGACTTATTTGGAAAAATCCTAAAACTACAATTTTCTGACATTTACTTTAGATTTATTTTAAAGCAAAAACCATTTCAATATTTCCACTAGTTTAGGAGATGTGGGATTAATATTAAAACACGTTTTATTTTAAAAAAACTTTCAAGGACGAATTTAAAAAAAGTGTACAAATACTATTTATATATTTACTTAAACATCATTAAAAAAAATTCACCTCAGTGTCTGAAATGGTTTAGGAGAAATCACGGAGTAATGAAAAACACATTTTACGGCTTTTCACCCCCTTAATTTTAGAATTTCGCAAAATCGAAAATTTTACGAAAATGCATATCTTTGGGCAATATTATGAAGTTAAAAAAAATTATGATAGCATTCCCGGTTAATAAGATATCAAGGATTCTTTCAAAATACATTTCACCTCTTTTCACTCCCTTAATTATCAAATTTCGAAAAATCCTTTCTTAGTGGGTGCCTACGGGGCAAGGGGAAGCTTTCCTCAAATTTTCATTGTTCTAGGTTCAGCGGTTTGGGCTGTGCGTTGATGAATGCGAGTGTGTGTCAGGACATTTCATTTTATATATTAAGATTACCTTGTTTTATTGTTTCAATTGTACTACAACTAAGAGGTAGAAATATGATGTAAATAAAACAGCCACGTGTTTAAAAATAACAATTCAATTGGAGCTTTAAAATATCTTAGACAATCAAAGCAAAACAAATCAAGAAATAAAACAACTCTATCCTTGAATAAACTTACTGAAACATAAGGAAGGTAAGAGTTTTCATTAGAAATGTAAATTAACGGAAATATTAAGCGTTGAAATAAAGTACTACCAAACTCTACATACCTGGTAAGGAGCTTGGTTAATGCTGATAGCATGTCCTCCTACAATGCGATCATTGATATTGTTTTCGTCATTGATTGATGCTCCTAAAATTCAAAAACAAGGCGTAGTTTCATTATTGTGCGTAGATCGAAATCACTTTACTAACATACCGTGCTAAAATAACAAGAATAAACATTAAGTATATAATATTAGGATAAATTAAGAAAAAATACGTATTTATTATTTACTTTTAAAATACAAAGATACTTTAAGGTAACAGTGAAAACACGTGCCAAAGTTATAACTTATATTTGTTAAATTTTGCATTTTTATTTGTACCTGTTACATTAAAAAATTCGAGTTTATACTATCAACAATTTGTAATTAAAATTAATTGCTAATATTACACTGACTGTCAACATTACCGCGGAGTTTCTACATATTTCTCTACAAGAAATAGTGCTGCTATTATTGAAATAATTTTTAAATGGTTATTTAATACAATGCAATATCATATTAAATAAATTGCATTATAAAGTGAAAAATGCTGTAGTCGGGATAAGTTAGAGAACGAAATAGGTAGACATTTCTTGTAAGTGTCTCAAAGCACATGAATATCTAGCATATTGAAATGAACAAGAATTAACAGCATAACTTATAAGCCTGCCTCAAACTGGGTGCAAATTACCCGGAAAGTTAAAATTTTCAAGTGATTATATTGATTTAAACATGTGATAAATGAACTACAAAAGATATGTCAGCGAACTGAGTTATATAACTGTACACCGTTTAATAAAATTGGGGGGAAAACATTTTACGTGTACTTCTATAATAATGATAAAAAGTAGTTGCCGATTTCAAACTATTACGACAGAATGAACGAGATACGGGAAATTCAAGTCAGCTGTGTACGTATAATGTGCGCAAAGTTTAATGAAATTCCTTAAAATTTTTTTCGCCAGATGAGTAATATCGTGCACAAAATAATAAATAAAAATAACTATTAATGTACGAAAAACAAAATGGTCGAATCAACTTTGTAAGCAGTGTATTATACCAAATTTAATAAAATTTTGAAAAATATTTAATATTTAATTGGATAATATGCTAAAATAAATCTAAAGACTACCATTTTGAAAATGTGAAGATAGAATAAACGAAATACACAACACTCAAGTTAGCTTTGTATGTAGTTTATATGTACAAAGTTTGATGAAATTCTGAAAAAAAAAAAAACATTTTTCTAAGATATGTTATAAAATGCAAAAAATATAAATTGAAAATGGTCGCTATTTCGAAAAGTTGTACACCAATTTAATGAAATTCACAGGTGCCAAGTTAACTTCATATACACTAAATGTGCACTCAGTTTGGTGGCAAAGTTCTTTAAAACAAAACAAACATAAGGAACAATATGCAAAAATTTAAAAATCACCACTATTTTAAAAATATGGAAAAATTATTAACTAAATATATAATATTCAAATCAGATTTGTATGTATTATACGTGTACCAAGTTAGGTGAAATTCCAAAGTATGGTTCTTTTGATATGTAGTTTGATCGAAAAATATTTAAAACGCCGCCATTTTGAAAATATGAACAGAGCAAAAACTAAATATAAAAGTCAAGTCAGATTGGAAAGTATTATATGTGTACAATGTTTGACGAAATTCGGTCCATAGGTTCAAAGTTTTATAGGGGAAACACACACGGACACACGCACAGTCACATACATAACACAGGCACACACACAGAAATGTGGTCTCATAAGCCTACTTTTTTCTTTGGAAATAGGATTATTAAATACATAATACATAAGACGAAGGACTCGTTAAGGTTCGCGAATGATCACGAATGAGTAGTGGAGGTATGCGGAGGTGTCGTGTATTATTGCGAAGGATTCGCGATGTATCGCGAAGTAGTCGCAAATTTTCGCAAAGGAATCGCAATGAATCGCAAAGGAGTAGCAGATATATGCGAAGGAGTCGTGAAGTTATGCGAAATAGTTGTTCAAGTTTGCGAAAAAGCCGCGAATGATTCACGCAGGTTTGCGAAGGAAGTACGATGGAGTCGCGATGGTTTTCAAAGGAATCGTCAAGGACTCGCGAATGTTCGCGAAGGAGCCGAAGAGTTTCTCCAAGGAGTCGCGAAGATATTGGTAAGGTTCATGAAGGACCCGCGAAGAAATCATGAATGTATGCAAAGAAGTCACCAAGGTTAGCAAAGGAGTCACAAAGTATCACGAAGGAGTCGCTGAGCTATGCGAATGAGTCACTAGTGTTGGCACAGGAGTTGCGAAAGTATTCGAAGGAGTTGCGAAGTAGTCACGAAGAAGTCATGAAGGTTCGTGAAAGAATCGCGAAGGAGACACGAAGAAATGCGAAGGAGTTGCGAAGGTTTGCGCAAGAGTGTCTATGGAGTCGCTATCGTTCGCTAAGGAGTCACGGAAGGAATCGCTAGGGTTTGCGAAGGGATTGTCTTTAAAACAATTAATAATAAATGGATTTTGCAAACACTGCATACATAAATTTACTATCTTTTAATTTTAAAAATTACAATACTTTGTTAGACCTAGCAGAAACTATACAGTTGTTGAAGTATTGAAATGTGAATTCTGTACTTTTCAGACGCAGTGCAGTAATGCGATATGATACAGGACACCACACAGGTGAGTGCGTAAGAAACATTCGTGAAAGCACATACGAAGATTCAGGTTTCATCATGCGACGACGCTAAGCAAAAGTGATTGCTCTGCTCTTCCCATCGCGTACATAGTGCCTTGCGACGATAGAGCATGTAACTTCTCTCTGTCTTTGTTAAGGTCAGACAACTGCCTCGTGGTCTTGTATGCATAACCACTGTTACAAGGTTTTATTGGGTAAATTTGGTGTTGTAAAGTTGCTGATGTGTTGATATGGTTTGTGTATTGAAGCCTATGGGAACGAGAGAGCTCTGAGAACTTTATTTTGTCATGGGGAGCGTCTGGAATATAATTAGTTCAGCAGTGGTAGGATTGTTCGAAGATATATACAAATGCTTGTATATGACTGTAGGTAGAAGGAAAACACATATTCAAAACTCAAATTCAAAAGTCTTAAAATTTTATGTTCAAAGATGGAGTAAGTATTGTAAGTGAGGACCTGGAATATTGTTCGCTTCTGAGACTAGGTTGTATAAATGAGAAGTTTTTACAAATATATTAAATAATTTTAATGTTTGGTATGTGCGCTTACCAAATTTGAGCATAATTCGAGTTTGGCTAGGCTGGAAATGGTTGAAATGGGTTAGAACTGGATAGTAGACTTTGCACAAGTCGATACAGGTCATATTGGGGTACGGTCACGTTATGTCAGGTCAAGCTAAGTCGGGATATGGTTGGACCAGACTAGGTCTTGTGTTTCGACAGTAAATGTTATGTACCATGATATATTGTTAGATTGGGAAGTGTGGCCCAAGTCTTTTACTGTGTGCATGTGGTAGAGTGATAGAGAAGTGGTAGATTGAACAGAGTTGTGTCGGAATGATAGAACAGAAGTAAAATGATATAATAGTGGTGGAATGATGGAGCATACTTGGAACGATATTGTAGAAGGGGGAATACAGAGTAAATATGTAATTATTAAGTATAGAAAGAATAATATAGTAGATGCAAAATGACCTATTTAAAGAGAAATGATAGAGCAGAAAGATTAAAAGTATGACAGAGCAGGAGAAATTATAAATCCACAATGAATGCTACAAAAAAAACATATATTTTCTAGGAATCAACTGCTCATTCAAGTGGTTTATTACTCAAATTTCAGGTTATTTCAGCGTGATTGACCAATAGCATGACTTTGAGTATTTGTTGATAATTTCCCTTGATAATGTTGAAGAAAAGTCTGAAAATATTAATGGAAATAATATGAGAAATTATCAGGAAAAAGGGAAATTTTGACGGTGAAACAAAAAATGCTAAGGAAAAATTCAAATGTTGAGGCTCTTATGGTTATCCACAGCACCCTGCCTTTGTCACCTATCGGCACTTTTAATTTACATTTTTTTATTGATTTCAGTATTTTGTTGATGTGGTTCTTTCGCAAAAGACGTGACAAATGACCGGATGCTTTGTCAGGAAGATTTTCATTGTTTTACGTGCCTTAAGGAGTTCCAGGATCAGGGCGATGTACATAAACTCAAGAGAATCTCGCAGAGACTCAGAAAGGTCACAGTTACTGCTGCTGCAACTCTACCCTGAAGATGAAGGCTGCAATGCTTTGCGAAATGTCGGGAAGAAACACGACTGTGATGCGGCTACAACCCAGAAGCCTAGAAGCTATTCATGGTCACGAAAGCCTGCGATCTTTAAATTTTAACAGTGTTTTATTATTAATATGCTATATTCTCATAGGTATTTCTCCTTCGAAATTTTTTGATGTACTATGAAATCATTTCTAATGCAATTTGCAATAAATGTCTTTCGATTATTTCACCGAAAAATGTAATTTACAATAACTTTTTCTATTTTTTATTATTGCACAGACATTATGTCGGTGTCTTTGAAAGTACGTTACTAACGCCATGCACCAACACATAGAATAAAACGTGGGACTTACATCAGAAAACGTCATGTTTATGTTATGAAATACATCGACTACGAAAAAAAGATAGAATTTTATTTTTTGGGTGGTTGTGGCACTTAACATTTTCTATCAGTTTCTTTCTTAGAATAAAATTCACAATTCACACTTTGAACGCATGTTAAATTTTTAAAGTTACACTCTCGGTTATGAAAGACTGAAATTCATACTGTTACAAGTTTAGCAAAAACTAAAATGCGGGCAATTCTTTGCGCTCTTTGGGATAGAGGTCTTATAATGAGAATTAAAATATTTGATTTAAATAATTGATTTACTGGCTTACAAAGCTTACAAAAATACACAAAACAGCAATCAACTATAGGATTCATAACACCCTTAATTATGCACACATAAATGTTAATAAGGTTTGACAATTAAAGCACAAAAATGTATACCATCAATTCAATAAAGACTGCAAATCTTAATAAAAATTCAGTCATATATCAAATCAACGGTATTTCAAATAGTAGCAATGTACAACCTTAACAGTCCGAAGTTGTGATGGCTCACGATGTGCTGCACAGCACCCCGAGTGCACCATTGACTTCACTCTTGATGTCTTCGGTTCGACTCCCGTCGCGCACCTCCATGTTGCCCGTCGACGCGTTGCACCAATCCTCTTATTTCGCCCAATACTGCCCTGAAAGCATGTGTGTGTAGCCTCCTAGTAGACTCTGACGTCACCAAGATGTCTTCACCAGTCTCTCTCCACAAGCATAGGTCCTTCCTCTAGCACGATCAAAAGCGAACTCTCCTAAGTTTCCAGTGACTGCTCTCGCCGATATGACACCTCCAGTGTTGTTCTCCACAGCTCACTAGCCTTCTGGAGCATGCTGACACCTTCATCACTGCTGCCGTCGATACAACACTCGAAGTGTTGTCAGTCCTTTCTGCAGGATGCTGATGTTACTCAGTCTCGACACCGACCACCGCCGCCGTGTTGCCATCCCCGAGATGCGACACCTTGCCAGTTCCGCCATGCCGACGCCACACCTCAAGTGTGGTCAGTCCCGTCTGCAGGCCGCTGATGTTACTCAGTCTCGACACCGACCACTGCCGCCGTGTTGCCATCCCCGAGATGCCACACCTTGTCAGTTTCGCTATGCCGACGCCACACCCCAAGTGTTGTCAGTCCCTTTTGCAGGCAGCTGATGTTACTCAGCCTCGGCACCGACCACCATCGCCATGTTGTCATCCTTGAGACGTCCGACCTCGACTCGTCAGCTCAGCCGCCGTCAGTGTCTCCTCTCGGTCCGTCACTTCTCACGGCGCCCATCGCCGCCACAGTGGCAATGCCGCCCCTAAGGGCGCTGCCTAACACAACTCTCGGTTTTCACTTCATACTCGCTGACTACAAACGCATACTGATCCTCTTCAGACTTCCCACTCCTGACACCAGACTGCACAATACTAGACTGACTTGTATTGCGCAGTTCCGTGCATTTTATACGGACCCTTTAGTGACGTCAATTCTTATTAGTTTGTTTTTATTTTCCCAATGTTGATTTGTTGCAAAAAATTTTGGTGCTAAGGCTTTACGAGTATTGCTATTGAATATAATTTTTTTGACACTGTTTAAAAATATTTTCATTTTAATAAGTTTTAGATATGTTACAGATACACTTTTAAAATAACCGTACAATTACTGTTTTTTATTAGTAGTTGTATTTCGTGACTTGCGATATTGGAGTTACACATAATAATTGTAATATTTTAAACTTTTGTAGTATGTTATATGTTGAGCCCCCCCCCCCCCATTTTCGATGAACATAATTATGCAACAGTTTGTTTCAAGGCCTAATGTGCACATCTGCAGCATTGATTCTTGGTTATTGGCAGATTTAATTATTGTACAGGTGTCGCTGATTTGACTGAAAAATGTTTACTGCGACACCACAAGTCTGTGATTTGTGGGTAGAACCGTAGACACTGAGAATTAAAAACAGCCAATCAGTGACCGTGAAGCAGAGCTGCAAGCGTGCACATATGGCATTGAAAGAAATTATTGCAGAATTGTTTTCACCAAAAATTGTGGGCTGTAGTTACCCAGTTAATAAAATTTTAGGGATATTGATTTTCTTATAAAATGTCGCCTAAGTTACGAATTAAATGTTTATTCTTATGCATTGTAGCGATGTAGGATGATGTCAGAGCGTATTGGCACAATCGACTACCCGAAGCCGAGCAATAACAGATTAATCTGTTGCAGCATTACTTTAGGCTCACTCGTGTACGGGTCCTAGATCGATTACCGGTCCCTGAATTATGATATTGGTATTCCAAGTTTTGCCGAAGTAATTCCATATTAATTCTGGGCTGGCAAGTTACCATAGTAAAATATATATATATAGTTTCCCAATTAATTACTGTATCTATAATTTTCCCCTCTCAAAGCTTTGAGCTCTTCAGGAAACAAACGTTTTTAATGCTTTATCTACAAGCATTCAAACCCTATATGTATCGTACTCAATTACCGTATAAATATTTAACATTCAAATATAAGTTTTTTTCTTTTATGATAACTCGTGGATCCATCCGGTAATTCATTACGCTGTCGTTAAATATGACCACAGAATACTCAAGAACCTACTAGTGAAATTGCCGGCAGGACGGCATACTTAGTAACACACATCAGTAAAATGACTTCGCTTACCAGCAATATGGCGGAAACGCCTACCACCAATCAGCGTAAGGCGGTTGCCCTGCTAGCATGCAGCCAGGCCAATAAGAAACGCGCTGTAACATGCAGGAGCCAAACGGACTTGAAGACTGGTATCAACAACAGCCTTGGGCTCCAAGTATGCCGGGATAAAACGAGCCGTCATATTATTTTAAGCCTGTGTTACTTCGTAGTCCGTGAAATGGCCGAAACATTATGGTTTAAAAGTAAAGTATTAAATTGCTAGGGACCTCAAAAATTCGCATTTTCTTTTACGCACAAGCTAGAATGTCTTAAAACAGTAAGTTCGTGTTACTTTCATAATTGGTCTTTGACTTACTTGAAACCTCGTGTAAGTCGCTGCGCCAGTAATAACCACTGAACTCAATACAGGCCCATATCACTGCATCAGCGAGTAGCTAATAAACAGCTGCTGTTGGCTCGAGTGCACGTATATTCTTGAAGGGTGAGTGAATCAGCTATTTTGTCGGTCTCTATTAATTTCATTAAGTTTCTCGTTAGTGTGAACTAATTTCATATCCCACTTCTTTGATTTAATCATAGGTTAACAAACCTTATATCAACAATGCTACCTAAGTCTTACGAACCACAGCGTTTCGTTTTGCGTTTGTGTTAGAATAAATATTTATTTACGCATGCTGCCATACATGTATAATAAAATAAACACGTTGTTAGCTATCCTTCATAATCATAATATTATCAGATGTAGTGTTGGTTTACAACAAAGCTTTGGTCTTAATTTTATTCCACGAATTTAATCATTACCAAGCAATGTTCAATATTGTTTCTGCAGAACCGTGGAACACCAACCTAAAAAATATCCCAACATTATTTTCGAATCATTATGATAAAGGAATCTTGTGTTTATAAGTTAATTATTTTGAACACAACATAGCGTCTTTTTTTTTTTTTTCAAATAATTAAGATTGTGTTGTAAAATGCCAACTTTTAGTTATAAGTTACGCATGTAGAAATAATCTGACACATGGGTTTAAATAGAAATATTTATTTTATATTTACAGTATATTATGCATTTAAAAAAATAAACAGCAATGTTAAAATTGTGATTTATAAAAGTAAGTTTTACCTATAGTATGCTATTTGGCTTCAGATAAAAAAAAATATTTTTTATATTTTAAAAGAAATCCAAACATATTTTATCAAATTAAAAGTACACTTTGTAGACATTTTCAAAACAAAACAAAAAGTTCACAAGAAGTGGTAACCTCGAGTTTTACGAAAATATTTGATTACTTGGTGTGTTTCAAAGCATTATGAAATATTCACTTCTATTACTGGGTGGTAGTATGTGTTACTAATCTTCAGGTCTGCCTGAGAACGTCATAACTTTTGTCTTGCAGCTACCTATTTCTGATATGAAAAAGTCAAACTTGAAAACGTTTTCTTACGAATAAGTACAGCAGAAAACATCTGCCGCTTAACTGTCCATAAATGGAATACTGCGTGTGCAGAAATTTTTTCGCAAACCTTTGCGTGTACTCTTTCGTAAAAAGGCCTCTATTTGTAATATCAACTGTATAGTTTATCAAAACTGTTATATGTTACGCTATAAGTAACTAATCGAATATTTAAAAAAATTTAAATTTACAAAAAATAACACTGATTTGAAAATTCTACTCTCAAAAAATGCACTGAAAAGCGAAAATTAATTACGTTATTTTTAGGCTACTTGGAACGCAATCAATTTATTAGGACAGTAATGTGCAATAATTGTTATTTTTTGTCGGTGCCAGCCAAGGTTAGCAATCGTGTTACAAAGAAGAGTACGTATACATCTGATTAAATTTAATGTATGTTGACTGCAACTAAGCATGTATTATTCAACACAAAGCCAGCAGTCGCGCGGTGTTGAACGGCACGAGGCGCAGTGGCGTGAGTATACAGCGGGGCTGGGAGGGGAACACTTTGAGTGGGAAACCCGAATGAGGGCAGACATCGTTGACAGTTGTGTCTGATATCTTAAATTTCCAATGCGCTTGTATGATATAAGTTTTATCTAGTTGTATTTAGTCGTGGTTTATTTATACTTATAAACGCCTTACGGTATTAAGATTTGATTTATTGTATTATATTGTCAATGGATTTTTGGCGTGTCACTTTAAGACCCTGGTTTGTTATTTTTTTGTAAATAGGTTTGTTTGTAATTTAGATGTCGTTTTAGGCAGTTGTGTCCATTTGTGAATTGGTTGAATTAGGTATTGCTAAATTACCGAATTATTTTTTGTAAATTTTAGGAAATAAAAAGAATTAATTTGAACTGTTGTGCTGGCATCGACATAAAAAAAG
>PNEQ01002331.1:0-41271 GCA_003012365.1 Medauroidea extradentata | reverse complement strand
ATTTTTTTTTTTTTTTTTTGCAGCGTTCCGGTGTCTTCATTCCACATTCATGTTGTTTGGAGTTCCGTTGTGCCTTCGCAGTGCGAGGCAGTTCAGAACGTCCTTCGCTATAGTCAGGTACCTAACTATTGTCATGAACCTTCCAATATCTCAATCACTATTAATTTCCTATTCGGATTTTCCAGGCGGGGTCTGTCTGAGGATTTTCGCATGAAGGAATTGTGTCGGATGATGACACTGGTCGGCGGGTTTTGTCGTAAATATTCCGTTTTCCCTACCCTTTCATTCCGGCGCCTCTCCATACTCACTTCATGTCACCCCTTAGTCTACAAGCGCTTAAGACCTTGATGATAAGCACTGACCAAAATCTCAAACTCACTCCTATTCGATTTTGAGGAGTTCCCAATTGTATCTTCGGAAGGCAATGTCCAATGCCATTGGAATTAAAATTGGACCTCCTTGAAAAGATCCCCTTTTCAATAAAAAATAAATAATAATAAATTTCCAAACCGGTTAAAAATTCCGGACTTCTAAAGTAACACACATTAAAAAAATACAATAGAATTAATAACATCAGTCTTTTTTTTTTAATTGGTTAAAAACCTTTAAATAACACGCCATCGTTCAGTACTAGAAATGGTTTAAGGGCACTGTGAACGCTACAGCTCCTGGGGAAGCACAGAAAGGGAATGTGGGTTAACATAATTTTCGATGTGGGTGTCCATCAGAGGAACTTAAATAGATGCACAATTTATTTATTTTTACAATATTATTGGATCGTGTGAACTTTCGGCACCCAGAAAACTGTAGACATTTAGTATTTCCGTTCCTATAAATACACTCGAAAACACCTTACTAAAAATTTTGTTTCTTTTTATATTTCCTGGATCGACATTTTTCCTTATTGAATACTTAAAACTGTTTTCTTGCTGAAGAGATGTAATGAAATGTGACTGAGCCCCAATGAATAAAATTTAAAGTTAATACTATTTCTCGTTCTTACCAGAACCGTGCGGTAGCCGTGGATGTAATTAATTTGCTGTGTATGACTGTATAATCAACATAATATTTTCGTAAACCCTGCAGTTACACACGACTCATTTTTAGCTGTAATGACTATTTAAAAACTGCATCGGTCAAGTTTTTCTTAATTAATTTAGAACATGTTTCATTCTATTTAAAAAACATTTTTGGTGTTTAGAACTGTAAAACATATATATTTTTAAATTTTAAGATACTTTAAAGAAACCTGATATCAAATCTTAGGTCAAAATATTACTAGTGATTATATTACACAGTCGACAGTTATTTTACTGTTTCAAAATTGTTATTTTTCAAAAGAATTATAATATCACTAGTCAAGTAATTAAGAAAATTATAGTTTTCAGAAACTTACCTAGTACCACTAACAGCAAAGAAGATGCGACCAAAATGCGATGCATGGTGATAACATTCAATGGAAATTAAAAGATTACCTTAGTTTTTATAGTTTCAATAATTAAAAAAATCTGATAACATTAATTCAGTTCAAAGATTATTATTTTAATGGGCTGTAAGTACCAATATCTTATCTATTTGAGACCGCATACTGTATAGAAATCTGTTAAATAAAAATACATTACGTAACATCACTATGTACCAACCAGTTCACACAATGGTTAAACTTGAATGTTACTGAATGTGCACTCGACCGATTTACAACGAACGGAGAATCAACTTTAACGATTTCTTAAGAACCATATTTCTTGTCTAACGTCGTTTATTATGTAAAGAGGCATTAAATAAACAAGAATCTTCCTCTTGAAGAAACCAAAATCATTCGTAAACAAATGAGTGTCACTAGATTTATTAGCCTACTTCCCGAATTAAAAAGTAGGCTAATGAGATCACATTCATGTCTGTGTCCGCGCGCGCGCGTGTGTGTGTGCCCCTCACTAAAAAAAATTGACCAGTTGACCGAATTTCACAAATGCTTGGACACATATAATACTTAGCAACCTGTATTGACACACACACACACACATATATATATATGTACATATATTTATATATACATATATATATGTATATATACATATGTGTGTGTATATATATATATATATATCGCTTACGTTTTTTAATACTTTTATCACAGAATTATATATTCAGTCTTTACCGTATTTCATTTAGCACCAGTCGAAAATTTTATAGTGGTGAACATGTTTTATTTTTTGCAAATGTAACTTATTTGGAGAAATATTATTTCGAAGTTCATTTATCTCGGCACAAATATTTAAGTAACTTAGTTGACTGAACTTTTGTGTATTTCGTTCATTCTTTGGTAATATTATTCAAAATATGAGACTCTCTATGATAGAAAGACATCTCAAAATATGTTTTCGTAATTTATTTAAACTGGGTAAGGATATATTGCTTTGTAAGCCGACTAATTTATTGTTTTCTTTGCTTATCTAATATATTATAATAATTTTATTCAGTATTCCTATTAGTACGTTAGTGACTTTAACCTTCAGGGTTAATTTTCACAGGTGTAGAGCCATAGTTGGCGAAGTTATACAAATATACTCTATAAATGCTTGAAACTTTTTAAAAATTAAATGTAAAGCAGCGACATTAAAATACGCAAAATGGTATTGCGAGTTTAAAAATGTTTCAGGTGTAACGATTCAAAATACTTTACGTATAAATAATAATACATGGAATTTCATGTTAAGTAAAAACTTAATACCTAATTTCGACGAATATTTACGTTGATTTAAAATTTATATTTGACTTTTTATACATACTATAATTTTTAATACTAACGAAATATTTAAATGCATCGTTCACATCAATAGTAATTTATTTTTTTCTCTCTTTAACATCGCGCTATCAGTACCCACCATATTTTTTTTATTTTTCATTTTTTGCTGCACGTGCTGTGCAGTGAGATTTATTAAAATTTTCCGTCTAACATGATGCAGATATTACCTTCTTAAGCGTTACCAAAGTGTCAGTCCTTCAATTCCATTCTTGGTTTTTATTAGTAACCTTCCGGGAGAGTTAGGTTTTTTTTCTCTCCGGATGGTCACATATATAGTATAAGCAAGATATTTAATAAATATTAAAATACATATTACAGATACTTTAATTCCTTTCCGAAATCCGGAAATAGAAATGACACTGTGATTACAGTATTTGTATTTTTCGTTTGTTGTTATCTTAATGGGAATCAGTACCTGAAATTTTTAAATGTTGGAACTTCGGCGTTCAATTTGACCTACGACCTATAAAGTTGAAGTTGTCACAAATAAATAAATGTGTGAAGTGCCAGTGTGTTACAAAGCAATTTTACCATTACATGGCATCAGAGCAAAACGTTTGCAAACATTCCAAAGTGGACTTACAAAAACAGGCTCAGCTCTTTTAGATATGAGGGGAAAACACGGTACAAAGGTTAACAAACATTCAGAAGAGACTGTGAACTGTGTTGTGCAGCACATACAATCGTTCAAGTCCAGGTATTCTCACTACAGCCTTAAAAATTCTCAGAAAGTATATTTACCAAGTCAGCTTAATGTGAGTAAAATGCATACCATGTATGTGGAGATGTTTCCCATAACAAAGTGTCCTACGAAAAATATCGTAAAACCTACAACACTAAGTTCAATATTGCGTTTGGCTATCCTAGGCGTGATACTTGTAGTGCGTGTGATAAACTGGTAGTGAAAATAGACAGCATCCAACAGAAGTTGAAGCCTGTGCAAACTCAATCATGTAACCATCTCAACAGTCAACTCACATCAGAACTACGTAAGCTGCAAGTTGACAAATAACTTCATCTGAAGAAGGCAAAAACATTTTACAACAGTAAAAATGAATCCAAGCACAAAAGGACACAACCAAAGAAGCGATTGTAATGGATTTTGGAAAGAATCTGCACGTGCCCAACATAACGACAAATGATGTGTATTACCGCAGACAGCTATCATTTTATATGTTCAACATACATGTTCTCTCTACATCTCGTGCCATCTTCTACACGTATGCAGATGTTGCTGGAAAGAAAGGAGCTGGCGATGTTTGTTCAATGTTATGGGATTTTATTTTCAATCACATGGACCCTGTTGTTAAAGAACTGACAATATTCTGTAACTCATGCTGTGGAAGGAATAAGAACTGCACAGTTTTTCGAATGCTGCACTACATTGTACATTTTGTCCAGAAACTAACGAAAGTCAAAATAATTTTCTCAATTAGGGGACATTCTTATTTGGAATGTGACAAAAATATTTGTCTGCTGAACCAAAAAAAAAATAAACCTATGTTGAAGTACCCTGAGAATGGAACAGTGTCATAGAAAACTCCAGAGTTAAGCCTTCGCCGTTTACTGTGATTTCCTGTTAACCTACAAAGGTCCAGAGTATCATACTGTTGCTACACGACCAATGAAAACAACTTTCTCTACCAGAAGGCATCTTTCGACTACCGTCGATGGCGTACATGAATCTCTTACCCCATCGCAAAAGCCAAGTATGATGATCTGCAACAACACCTTAAAGGTTTTGTTCTGAAGACGCACAGACATATTTTGGCAACTTGCCACATGTATAACAGTCTTGTTAACGTACTCAGACTTGTTTCTGTGAGAGACTTGCTATAAACACAGCAGAATATTGTCCTTCAATGTTAAATATGAATGTACCCTCACCCTTATTGTTTATTATTTTGGTTTTTATGTTTTGTACAAATATAATGTCTGATCTAAGCAAATTGACTTTTGGTAGCAACATGTGGGTATATTTTTTTGTGTAATATGATGGAAGGAACAGTTGCCACGCACATTCTAGCAACTTTTTGACAAAAGTGTTTAAACTTTCAAATTGTGTTTTCTCCATAACAGGTTTCTCGGACCCTCATCATTGTATTCCTGTACTCTTCATATCTAAGTTATTCCGACCCTACAAGTTTCCGAATACACGTATTAAACTAAACGTTTAACGTAAGACCAAATGTGTAGTACTTTTTATTAGATATTGGTTACGCATTGCTTGGTTTCTTGCGAGACATTTTACTTTTTCCTAAGAAACTCAAGTTTTTACAATCAACACTCTGATGGCTAAAGTATGATTTATATCTGTATAAGAAACACCGCGAAATATAGTCGATTTTTCCCCTTTCCAAGTACTACTTATGATTCAAAATGTGAAAACCGTGTAGTTATTCAAAATATATATTTTCTTTAAGTCTCATATTTATTCTGACAGCATATCTATATTATGTGGATATTTTAAGATCAAAATTGACTATAGTTTTTCAACCAAAAAACTAAGTAAATACTATCGTATTACATTATGTAGGCTATTAATTTTTTAAAAATTCTTTCATTAATGTAAAATTTATTTATAAAAATAAATATATTGTTTACCTTAAATCACTGATTTTATCCAAACAGGCCACTTAACCCTTAATATATATGCTTAAGTGTAAATGGTGCTTCTTACTTGGAACGCCTACATCGAGTAAGGATTCAGATATACACGCTAAAATATACAGGATGTTCCTAAATTACAGGTACAAATGGTGATATTGTGAATCTGTATAAAAAATAAGTTATTGCTACATGGAGCAATTTATGCCTAGCTCAAATTTTTGGGTGATATTTACACTTGAAAATCTGTTTTTCAAATTGTACGTTTGGCAAAATATCGGAAATCATGAGAAGATAAATTGTAAATCTGCGCACAATTATTAGTGATGTCTAGATCTTCAACCCGTGAGGAAACAACACTAAGTCTCCCACCTTCATGAAAATATCAGGGGTGACATACCTCTCATTGACCACAACTTTTGTGCCATTATTTCTTAATTTAATTTTAGAGCAATACACATGCTAACTTCAGGAAATATTTATAAAAATGTTTATTTACTATTACTGTAATGAAAGAATAAGGTAATATATTAGAGATTATAATTTAAACAAATATAATTTTTTTAATAAGCGCTTAGTTCCCAAATAATGCGAAGGAAAGAAATATATTGGCTCTTCATCACTGCATATTCTGCTAACTAAACATTTGCTTTAAATTACATAACATTTCTAACTTCAGTTGCAATACATGTGGTAGGAATATAAAACTTGCACGTAGACTATATGGGTATTGAGGGTCTTGAACTAACAGTAAATGTGAACGAAAATCCCACATGGTGCAACGTAAGTAGCGCAATTGTAATACACTTAACCTACGTTTAAAAAACATTGATTCTATTTGTGTTATCCCAGCGTTATTAAGATTTTCAATGGATTCCTAAAATCACTCCAATTGATTTCTGGGATGGTCACTTAAAACATCCAATCGTTTTCTATGAACAGTTTCTTCTGGTCATAATGAAATTTCTGTGAAAAAATTGTTAAACCCTACCTCCCATCACACGTAGATTATATTGAAATAATGGGAAGGAATAAGTATGTAAGCATTTTTTTCTTCTCTTGTGCAATAAGGATGCAGCTATTTTCAATTTATTGGTGGTCTCCTTCTTTGCTTCTTAGAAGAAGATTGCTGTATCGATTTTTAATATAATACAATAGAAAATTTACACAATTTGTAATAATTTTCAGATTCAAATTGAAAAGAACTAAAAAATTGTTTCAGAGAAAAAATTTAAACAAATGATATCATAGAGACTAAAATACGAACAAGAAAACTAATAAGTCTCATCACATAATAGTCACAAATAACAGATAAACACAAACAAAATAAGTAAAAATTGTGTGTCTATTAAAAAAAAGTGGCAACGAAAAGGCGAATCTCAGAAAATACGACGTATGATCCGTGATGGATCGTGTTCACGATTCAAAGGATGTGTTATTAAATCAAAGCACCTTAAGTACTTGCCATTGACATGCCTGCCGGTGTACACCAAGTATGGAATTTTTCTGTTACTGGAGTCATGTTACTGGAAAATTTGTTTCTAGTCTCTTGTACGCTACAGGCTGCTGGCTCCAGTATCTGCCTATCAACACCGGTATAATAGTTCCACACACAATTCATAATTGCGCACGATCGTTGCTAAATGGTAAAATTCGTGTTATCTAAATCCACTGGCAAATGATTACCTGAACATAATCCGTGACGTTATTGAATCTTGGCCTTCGTATGTACAGTATGTGTGGCTGCTTTAAAGTAAAATGAGCAGTTTACATTTGACTTTATTCATTTGTTGAAAGTTCATTTTAGACGCGCCACACAAAATGCCCGTCAACAGCTGAAGACAAATGAGCACACAGTAACTTGATACCTGGTGTGCTCTCAGATAATTATACAAATTTGCATGTTTCCAAACATTGCTATGTAACTATCCTTTTAACCCTAGGATTCACCACTATGTAGTATGTTAGATTTATGTGTAGTGAAAGAGTGGAGCAAGAAAATGTGTAAGAAAGATTTTCTGAGTTGAAAAATATTACGGGTAATGTACTTAAAACGCTAACTAATCTTTGACTCTCTGGTATTCCACCTAACGGCCCTTGGGAAATTTGTAGTTCTCAAATTGAAATTTTAAGTTTGATGAACTCATCCGTTCAGTTTCTATGACAAGTTATGAGTCAGGTTACATTAATTAATCACTGTCAACGAAAATAATGTTTGAAACGTTCACGTACAATACCCAGCCAGGGTGCCTTAAATCAAGTATTGATACTGTTTCGAGTGTTTCAAGGAAATTTCCATTAAAAATTTAGATGAACCAAAGTAAACATTTGTCCAGATCGTGAAGCGCTAGGAGCAAAGCTGAAATCTATTTTTCTAAAGACCAAAGGAATACCGTTGTTGAATCGTACCTCTTCAGAAAATAAAATACGCTTCTAAATTAAATTCAAAAGAAAATATACATCACCTGCCAGCTGTGCAAAGCAGATTCTAATATTTACGGTGTGAATTTAAACCACATGCAGAACAAGATATTGCGTAAAATACCATTTCATAAAATGTTTTATGTCAAAAAATTTTTGTATTCACTACATGCCCAACAGTATTGCACATTTCTACTGCTTGTTTGTAGGTGAAGATAAACAAAGATATTGAGGAATGTGCACAAACCATTACTTTTCCTTTGTATTGCGTGTTGATAATTATTTTAGAATGTTAGTGTTTAGGTGTTAATTGCTTTATATATATATATATATATGTATACATATTTAGTTCATTAATTCAATGTGACCAGTAAAATTGAGGGGAGATTTTAAGGTAAATTCATTCCCCGGTTACCGAAGTACATATTTTTTAATGAAATTTACACATACATGTATAGAAATTAATTAATCAGATGGTTCAGGGTATTCAGTTTGCCACATGCATAGGAGTATGTAAATAGAAAGTAATGTGGTATTTTAATAAAAGTATAGAATGAGTAGTTAGTATAAAAGAGTTTAAGAATAATAGTATAAAAGGGTTTAAGAATAATAATCATAATTATTACATTTCTAGCTGCATTACTGCCTGCGCAAATTTACCAATCTTAGGCAATAATCACATTCAATATTTTTAAATTTTTTATGTCGACCGGCATTGTTTTTCGAGGGAAATAATATAAGCATAGTAGTACTGATGTTTTTATCCAAACGAAATTTTACGGCTGAAATAAATTTTTGGTTCTTGGTAGAACTATCTTATTATGATGCATTTAAATCTCGTTTGAATTATTTGCAACTTGATTAGTGAAATTTTAATTTATTAAAAATATATTCTAATTTAAATAATTACAACTCATTATCTTTATCATGTCTATTTCAAGCTACACAATGATTTACTGTTTCTCACAACTGGCTGACGTATCGAAATAATAAGAAACTCAAACAAGAATGGTTATTAATAAAAATCATTTTTCACATCAAGTGTAATTATACCTTGAACTATAGTGTACACCAAGAAAAAAAAATATGTATCAATAAAGAATGTATTTATTTGATAGAAAGGGCAATACGTTTTAAATGGTAATATTAGCAAAACAGTATTTTGTGGTCTAATCAGTGTAAGAAAACAACAAGCAACTGAAATAATTAAGCAGGAAAAAATTGTTTAGAATCACGTCTTTACAGGAAAAACCTAGTGCGTTTCTTAAACAATGGAAACGTTTAAGTATTGATTTGAAACACGTGAACCGATAAGAAATGTCTTTGTTACTGTTTCGATGGCGTTGTGTTGATATTTGAGATATCTGACATTAATAAATAAAAGATAAAATAAAAGTAATATTTTGCCTTGAATGTAAATGATGTAATTAAGAGATATCTTGCAATATTCTTAAGCCTCAGGGCACTTAATGTCTCGTGGTTTGGTTTCCAAAATGGCTAGCAAACTTTGCGAGATTTCATGTAGTTTTGACTGTTCCGAACGTAGTAATTTACAACGTTGTTTTTGGAAGCAAAAGCTATTGTGATGTACTTACTGTATTTAAGCATAACGATGTTTATTCAGTTACTCAGAACGTTTAGTAGAAAGTAATCGGAATATGGTTTTTCATGGCTTGGTATGTGAACTTTTTTTACAGTGCCTGGATCGTGGGTGTTATAAACGGTATTAATATGCTGGTCGTCAAAATGATAGAGGGTTATGCCACAAACGGGAGGAAATGTACATGCTTTGAGGGATGATAGTACTGGTGGTTCTGAACAAAATATTTCTAATAAACATACGCCTTTTTCTTAACCGTTTCAGAGAAACCTAATGAAAACAACAACGAACGCGATAAGTGCAGGTGACGGTAAATCTCGCTACTGTTATCTTATGTTGTGTGATTTTTGTACATTTCCACACGGTGGCGCTCTAAGCGTAGTTCAATTGTTTACCTGAGTCTCAGTCCTACAGTGCTTGCCCTAGTATTGGGAACTACTGTGTTGTTACGTGTACAGCGAATACAGTTCAGTGTAGTCAAAATGCCACAGGTCTTCACACATGCAGAGTATGCTGACGTGACGTTTGTCTACGGTTTCTCCGATGGGAAATCCAAAGCCGATGTTCATGAGAGCGAACGACGATTTCTTAATCACAGAGTTCTAGATAACAGGATGTTCAGAAGGGTGTTGGCAGGATTGCGTAACCGTGGTACGCTTCCCAGCGTAAATGTTGTATCCGAACTTCAAGCTCTTAATGAAGTTGAGAACATTCTTCAAATACTAGAACGCAGCTCAACAACTAACTCGAGACGAATTGCTGCTCAACTTCATATTCCATAAACAGGAGTGATATGCACAGTACACGAGCAGGGTCTGTATTCATATCATCGGCAGAGTTTACAACATCTCCATGAAGGAGACGATGTCAACCGGCAAGAATTCTGTCAGTGGATCATTGCCAATGATTAATTAATTCAGCGCATTCGGATCACTGATGAGTCAATCTTTACCCGCAAAGGAATCAACAACACGTATAACTCTCACCTGTGGGCAGATGAAAATCTACACCCTACTGTAGAAAGGAATTTTCAACGACGTTTGTCAGTTAACGTGTGGTGCGGTATTATTGATGACCAACTCATCGGTCCAGCAGTTTTAGATAATCGTCTTAATGGAGTACGGTATCTTGATATGATTTAAAACGTGTTACCAGAATACTTGGAGGATATCCCTTTGGCAGCAAGAGTTCGTCTGTACTTTCAGCAAGACGGAGCTCCTGCACATTCTGTACGGGCAATGGCACAGTACCTCAACGAAACCTATCATCGGGTTTGGATCAGTCGCCATGGAGTCATTGCTTGGCCACCAAGGTCACCTAATCTTACATCATTGGATTACTGTGTGTGGGGTTCGCTTAAAAGCGAAGTCTACATGCGCAGGGTGGACACAAGAGAGGAACTTCTCGCTCGTATTTACCATGCTTGTGCTCAAGTAAAGCAATGTACTAATGAGCTCAGATCAGCAACACAGCAGTTGTCTGTCAGATCAGCAAAATACTTTGAAGTTGGTGGTGGAGTGTTTGAACATGTTTTGTGAGGAAATGTACATAATTAGATAAAACATACGATAACAGTATCGAGATTTATCGTCACCTGCACATTTCCCGTTCCTTGTTGTTTTCATGCGGTTTCTCTGCAATGGTTAAGAAATGGGCATATATTTATTAGAAACATTTTGTTCAGAATTACCAATAATATCACCCCTCAAAGCATGTACTTTTCCTCCCGACGCACCCTGTAGGTTTGTTTTGTAGGAAAATCGTGGGAAATGTGCAAATGAAGCAATCGGAGTTTCTATTGTGTACATTAAACTGCACAATAAAGCGCCAGCAATTCAATAAAAAATTTTCATACTCGTATGAGAAAAATGCGACAATGGGGATGGGTCAGACAGGCTATTCTTGTTTTGTATCACACATTCCGTTGATATAAGTGGCATGCAAACGTGTACTGTTGTAGCTCTGCATACCCAGAGATATTTGAAATAATTTGATTTAAGTTAAATTTCAAGCATGAAATTTCACTTCAAACACACGAAAGATCAAAGCGTGTACTCAGTTTCAACCAATTCATAAAAGTTATAATTTTATCGTCTCGTGTGGCTTAAAATATTCAAACAGCCTACACCGTAAACATATTATTGACTCACATTGAATAAAATAAATAGTCATGACAAATCATTGATAATTAAATGTTTACAAATATTCATTAAATTCAACGACATATTTAAACATATACCACGTATAATCAAAATGATTTCAAATTAACACAATTTTTAAAAAAGAGGAAAAATTTTTATTTACAAAATCGAATACAAATCAAGTCAGATTTTAAATACTTTATAGTACTGAGTTCGATGTAATTTTCAGATATACCTATCTTTAAAAATTTTGTGTTTTGGAAACGATAGTGGCCAAACGATTTTAACACGACACGAACAAAATGAATAGGCATTTGATCTAAATAATGCATGTGTATCGGCTTTGTGTAGGAAAGTTTATATGAAAACTATATTCAGAAATTATGAAAAAAGCATGAAGAAAATACTTAAAGTAAGTTGACCATGCTGAGAGTTTTGTGTGTTCGAAATTAGATTATATTAGTTCTTAAGACGTCACGTGATACAAAAAAATGCTTTTTTTTCAGCAATTGTATTAATATAAGCAATGCATAAGCAATAACATAAACATTAAGTCAAGTGTATCGAAATTAATGAATGAACGATATTGTCCTTAAGACGCCCGCCTAATGGACGTGTGTTTATTTTAGTGAGGCATGGTGCCAAGGGCGATGTTACTGGCTCATCTGGTGCGGTATCGCCTCTAGCGCAAGACACTGAAACGTCGTGCGGTGGCATCGTAGAACACTCGCCTGACTGACACTTTCCTTGATGGAAAGTTTTAAAGCAAAGTACATTTCATGATTCTGGAATAGTTTCACACGAATACAGTTCGTATATATAACGGATTGAAAAAGCAGTTTTTAGCCATTTTAATTATCTCCGAAATGATTTTCCTAAATGAAGTGATACTTTGAAACCACTCTTCCGTCATCGTTTCAAGTGTATTTTCTTTTCTTACGTTAATACAACGGGCATATACGGAATATTTTAGTAAAAAACCGTATTTACGAACACGCTGCAACGCATTTTAAGAGAGAGGTAGGTGAGGCTTTTGAGATGTTTCACGTGTTAAGAAAATTATTGTCCAATGGAAGCCATTGTGAACATTAACATACATTTTGAACAAAACTCATGAAAGTCATCGTTTTACAAAATAATATGTGTAGGCCATATCAGGTTTGATTAAAATTAGTCGAAAGTTTTAAAAGTTTGTAAGTGACACACACGCAGCAACATAGAGAGGGACAAGAAGACGTTCATATAAGCCTTCTTTGTTTAATTGAAAAGTAGACTGAAATAGCTCTTAATACCACGCAAAGCCACGTTGTCTTAGTAGCATCACCAAAATGATAAAATATTATAAATACAATGCCAAGGAAATGAAAATAGACAGGCTAAACCACACAGTCTTTTAGCTCACCTTATGAGATTTACTGTGTGCAAGACAATATTATTTAAGGAAATATATATTTATTCCAAATTGTGTAGTCATCTTCTAAATAATTAATTCCAAATATTTCTTATAGCACTTGTGGGTCTATTTAAATTATACATATTTACGTATTTTAAAAGAGAACAATTTTCGTTGTGATATTTGTTGAAAAAAGCGATACGTTCAGTGCAATTTATGATACCATGTCATAAGAAAACAGTTTCCTATGGTAACTGCGCATTAGCTTTATTGTACTTGTATTACTGCTAAACAATAGCACTTCAACACGTTATACACTCTCCAATGATAAAAATTAAAGTTTGTTATCGTATTTTATCTTCAGACAGAAATTGTATGACTGGCTCCACTTATTATCAAACCACTTAAATGTCGATTCATTACTACTGTTATATCGAACAATCGTTTAAAACTGGTTACTTCGGAATCAGCGAATCAACCTTTTATGATGTGACATCATAGCTTTGCTGTTACCATATTGAGTTCTGATGACTCTGACCTAGACTTTGAAAATATTGAGACAATTATTTTTAGTCGGAACAAACTCGTAAACATCAAAATTTCCATTCCTCGACAAAAGCTAAAATAGTACAAAGTAATAGTAATAATAACTATCGTAATTTATAACGTAATTTATTTTTAAATTTTGCTCTGCAAAAACGTTTTAATTATGTTCAATTTTATAGAATTTCACTCACAAAGATGTAGCCACGTTACGTATGTGTTTCGCCACTTCATCCAAACTTTATAAAATATTCAGTTCGAAAGTATACATTTAAAAGTATATTTGAAGGGACCAAATTGCTTTAATAGATGCATGTGTTCTGAAGTTAGGCTTATTGTAGTAAAATTAGTATATTATATTGCCAGATGGAAATTACTTAGATTGTATTGTATAAGCTGAGTTTATATTTTCAAATTTCTGAATGACTTACTGTTACAAGATTCTGGCTGGTTCCCGCAACTTTGTTTGCGGGGTTTTTAATTTAATGCGATAGTATTTATGAATCAAAAATTTGGTTAAAAAATGCTACGTGAAGTAAAATGATGTTAGGGTCGTTATATCCGTTTAAACACATCTTGAAAAGGAAACTTACCCCACACATTTTGTTGGGTATTTATTCTGCTACTGTACACCGTTTTGCCTGCCCTTCCACCCCCCATCTCTCCAAGCTTATAATTTTTTTTGTAGAAAATATATATATTTTTTATTTTATTAAATTAAAATATTTTGGGCACCCCAATCGACCCTTATGTCCCACTTTTTTTAGCTAAAAACTTCGAGGATGCACGTAACAACTCACCAAATAACTATAGTTATAGTTATTTTACTAATATTTTCGGGTTTCCCTTTCTTTCACTCTACTCCGTTTTTCCTACCTGCTTAAAAATAATTCAAACAACTCACAAAATTTAAGTTGTTCACTATAACATTTTGGTATCCTGTTCTGTTCCTTTACCTAGTTTTCCTTTCCCCCGCTCAATTTTTGCAGAAATTTCATCGCATTTGGATGAATGGTATAGAACAACATGGAAGACGAACCATCACTTTTATGACATTAGCTAGCAGTTCGCCTGCGGCATTGCTAGCGTGTATTACACATAACAGCGAGTATTTACTTCAACTGAAGGACATCTTTGTACGCCAGATTAGTAGCTCGGCCATCAAGTATTAGGAAAACCAAGCTGTAGGTTGAGCTTACTCTGACTACGTATATATAGCTGCCATATGAAAAAAAACCGTCCTTAGTCTACTCCCTGCCAATCCAAAAAAACTATCACTCGTCTTATTTATAGGAATAGCAAAAAGACCTTTAATATGAGAGAGTCTTTGTACGATAAGTAGTGCACGTGGTATGATGACTCATTTACATATAGCGCGTTTATAAATAACAGCGGCCTCAATACGTACCATCTCTCTATAGTTAAAAATAAATAAAATATTCAATCACTGGGCAAATTGGGGTTGCACATTCATATGCAACAATATAATTGAGGAGGTATTTTTTAAAACTGATTACCTCCAATAAATTAAAAAGTCTGTCTTTGGTAAATTCTGTACAAACAATATCAACTAATTCAGACGGTGAAATGGGTTTTTGATCTGAAGTATATACTTTAGATGAAAAACATTTCACCATTTGATTTAGTGAATATTGTCTGTACATAATTTACTATAAACAAACTTTTTTAATTTTTTGAACATAATAAGTATTGAAAGAAAGCTCCTCAATTGCTTAATTTTAACATCCCAATAAATTACTTCTCAACCGCTGTGCATTTTTGCATCGTCTATTTTGAGACGTTTACAAAGACTACATACATTTCCCATCCCCCCAACCTCCTTCCTCCAACTGGCATTTGAGAGTTATTTTCTCATTATAAAAATTGAGCAAATTGTTATTCGTATTTATGTAAGCGTCATTCAGAAGCAAGAAAAAAATGAATATACGAACTGGTTTGGGTATATATCATTGAGTGAATGAAAAATATATTTTGTGCTTTTTCACCTTTTTTATTGATCGAACATTTTACACAAAATCCTATCATCACGTGTTAAATATGTGTATAAGTGTTCAATTGAGGTGGAAATTACGACGTCAACTCGTCGAGTTAAGGGCCTTCCTACATGCCCTTCAAACACGTTACAGCGTACTACGACTATTCTCTTTCTGAAGAAACTAATATCTGTATATCTAAGGAAATAACATATACTTCAAACCGTGTCTCTATATATTTTAAAATTCAGCGTGTTTATTAGAAAAAATTTTTTTTCGCCACTCAAAAGGTCAAAAATTGGCTTTTTCAGTCTGCTATATCTGGAAAATAAACAATGTAATTCGAAAAACCTAACTATAAAAACAAGCGTTAAACTCTGACCTACGCTGACCACAAATAAAATAATGTTGTCATCTATTAAAATCATATAGGAAAAAGGATAAAAAAAAAGCACATCACGCTATCTGAAGGGCTTGCGCAGGGAGGTGATAGTGAATTTCATACGTCGGTCAAGGACAACCTTACAGCTCCTGCCTAACACACAAACGCAGCCTATCTAGGGAGGACCGTGTAATAATCGGTTATTTAAAATATTTTGTCACATGGAATTTGTCGTTTACGTATTCATCATCATTAAAAAAAGCAACATTAGCCTACATCTCGACGAGATCGACAGGACATTTCATGACCTTTACCCCCTCAGGGTTCGATTTTCAATAATATTTTTTGTAGGCAATTACGGCTATTATATGGGCGTTAAATTTAAGTGGAAAGCGAGACTATAGCCTGCAGATTTGAAAATATTTAGACCATATATTAACAATACCTTTCATCCCGTCTAGTAACTTTTCAACCCTTTTGAGGTCAAAATTCGAAAAATCAATAAACATCATTTCAAATATTTAGGAAAGTAAAAGTCACGTCAATATTAAACCATTCTGTGATATATATATATATATATATCATGAACCGAAAGCATACTTTATATCTTCTTTAAACTCGAACTTGGAAGAATATCATGTAATATATTTTCGGTCATTACGTACTCATCATTCTGAAGCAAACAGCATTTCGATATCTCGACTCGTTCGTTTGTTTTGGAAGAATAATCGATAACACAGTTCACGTATTTTCGCCGCCTTAGTTAAATATTATCGAAACGTCTAGAAAATCATATTTTAAGTAGTTGTATACGGAAATAATTGATGTAGAAATCACGACAGTATCCCAATGTGTTCGAAAAGTACAGACGATTAATAAAAAAACACATTCGCACTTTTTACTCTCTAGGAGTCGAATCACTTTTTGAGTATTCACACCTACATCATTTTCAAGTAAAAAGCAACTCTGGGTCACGAAGTGTTAGATAGATATAGTAAATAAATCGAAAATATTTATTGTCTCTTTATTCCCTTAAAGTCTGAATTTAGAAAATCCCTTAAATTGTTTATAATGCATTTTTACGATTGACGCATTAAAGTAAAAGTCACGACGATAGACCGCTAGGTTCGAGATACGAATATTAGAAAACACAAATCACCCCTTTTCACCAACTTAGGGGTCGCCTACGTCTAGAAGGGAATTCACATAAAATTTTTCACATTTTTAGGTCCAGCGGTTTGGGCTGCGGTTTGATGTGCCAGTCTACTCTTTTATGCATAGAAATGAAAGCTGAGAATTATGTTTCCAACACGCAAATATTGGAGCACACACACACACACATATATATGTATATATATATATATATATATATATATATATATATATATATATGTACTGTATATATATGTGTGTGTGTGTGTGTGTTTTATTACTTTGCGAAATTTGTACATAGCATTCATATGGGATGGTGAATATCCACAGTTTTGTACGCGGCGTGGCCGGAATAAAACAAACTTACCTGCATGTTCTCAGCACTGCTTTACCGTTAGGCTCTGTACCACCACGCCTAAGCTTCACGTGCGATTTACACTGAACAATAGGGACTTTTTTGTTAAACTGTGTTACCCGCCAGTAGACTATTTTAGTTCTCTTTACCTGTTACTTCATAAGTCAAATATAAATAGAATGCTAATCTTGTTTTTCAGAAATGAAACATGGTCAATTAACATGGTGCGCACGACAGACGGCTCACGAGTGTGCATATATCGTCCGCTTTACCACAAATGTTGCGCCCTTTATTCAGGAACCTACACCTTTTGTAATTTAAAAAAAATATTATTTAAAAAACTTAGGTTGTGAACACGCGCAGTTGCCAGACCAACCCCCGTCGTGCAAACTCAGCTGGTCAACCGAAGCACTCTCTGCACTGCGTACTCCCGACACGTGATCCGGTCGCCTCCGCGGTTTCTTACCGAGTGTTCCTCTTGAGAGCTTACCTACGGCCGCACCGACCAGCAACCTCCGCCTAAATATATTTGACCAATCATGGGCCAGCTCGCAGACGATGGCTGCAACCGGTCACATTTTTTGTATCTTACAATAGGCAATTTTACTCTATCATACACATTGAAACATGGGAAGATCCGTGCTCGGTTTGCTTCAGGTTCGACCTGAATATTGCCATGTGAGAATCTTGCTATGTAAAGCCTTGGCTGCCACGTTTTCTATGGTATTTTCCTCGTACGTAATCTCTTCATTAGGCATACAGCGCTGCTCTGTACTCACATATCGCACTCAACAGCACTAAGAAAACTCGCTGGTAATAGCTCGCCAAAGTTTCCTCACTCTCCCGTCTGAGAAGCAGATCTAGTTAATAATTCCTGCTGTTCAGAGACGTCATTTCATTTTGCAAACACAACCATGGTATTAAAGTGCTGGTCTATACATAGCATCCTCTTCCACTGTGACGACCAGTGTATCAATACAGTTCATAACACTTAACGATTTTGCGACTGATAAAATATGCTCGTTATCAGTCGTAAGAACTCATTCCAATTACATTATACTACACATTTTGAGTAATAGGCATCATTATGCGTAAGTACTGTCCTTGAATTACAATTTATTGTGTTTTAAAAAATAACACATTATTGTTAGTGATCCAAATTTTAAATTTCCAAAATACTCTTTGAGAACACCCGAAACGACAACAACGAAGCATTAGTTTTTTTCAATTATTTGTGCACATGATTAGAAAACAATTACAGTAATACGTGAATCACACCTGTTGGTCGGAAATGAAACTTACTTAGTTGGCCGGGATTGGCACAACTGTAAAGTTTTTGTCACGTGCAGCCAATGTGCTGCGAACTCCCATTTGCAACATATCCGATGAAACATTTCTAGCATGTGTAGGGCAACTTTCTGATGACTGTGATCATTGCAAGGTTGTTACAACATTTCGGTCACCACCTGTGCAGTCTGAGTTGGTCATATTATTATTTTTTTTAATCCTTGGTTGCCTCATGCAAAACTTGTAATATTTATTGTCACAGCTTAGAGTGGTAACGCCTTATATGTCACATTAGCTGCAATTATCTACTATACTAGGTGCCCGACCAAGTCTGCCTTAACCTATCTACACAGTGACATAATATAACTTCTTGTAGAGGTCAGCAGGGGCACACGTCCCTCCTCTTTATAACGGTCCTCCAGCAGTATGGATGGAGCGGTACGTAACCGTCTTTTGTGATATTAGGGAATTCGGAGTGCTTGAGCTTTCGAAGATAGGAAATGAATAGCAACAAAATGTTTGTGGTGATGAAAGTTAACAGCTCCTCCCACTCTTTCTCCTTCCCGAAGCGGCCTTTAACTGGAGACAGAAGCGCCGAGAATTATATGAGTCTCCGTGACTAGGGCTACCAGACACTGAAAATAAAAAAAGATGACGTTCATCTCGCAAAGGTCATTTCACTAAAAAAGATGACAATGAAAATTTTTCTATTGCGTAAATTGTTTATTGTGTTATATTTTCACACGAATAACGCAATTGAATGCTAACGAACCCATTTTCATGCAAATAACACTTTGAATATTAAATAAAGAACACACACTTCTCAGCCACATAACCTAGAATTAACATAATATAAATTATCGCAAAACAAATGGGTTATGTGAATAGCCAAGTGCATGCAACGCGTGTTTCGTGAAGTGACGAGCTGCCATGGGTGTGTGACAGTAGCTTCATGAATGTTAATTTAGCATGCAATTGTGTACTAACAGACAATATTTTATGTAGAAAATGTCCCATCTTGTTACAAAACGGGACATTTTTTAACATCACGAAAAATCCAGCAGGGCAAAAAAATAAAGAACGGTGACATGTCCTTTTGCCGGATCTCAGTAACATTAGGCTATCTGCGGCCAGTTGTTCTTAATATGCTGTTGTCGTGATGGCATTACTGACAACATTCATAGCCTACGAAAAAGTATGTACCTACATGTTTCTAGGCGTCGTTTAGTACTTAAAATATAATTACTATACTGTTTTGTCTTTGACAAGTTAAAATGCGACTTGTGTTTGGCGATGGGCTCCAATGATTTCTACCTTAACTGCATGAAACAAGTACCTAATTAAAAAGAACTCTCTTAGTTGCACCAAAGGCACATCTCACGAAAATGCCTACGTTGACTCTTTTAAAGTTACAATATAATATTTTGCAAAAATTCACAGCAGAACTGCTGCACAGTGATGCATAATAATTGATGATACCCTATGTATATACTTCTGATAATACAATAATTATTGTATTTTATAAACTGTACAGTGACAAATATTATAATGAATAAACTATGCTACTTAAAAAAAAGTAATTCACCATAGCTACGTAGAAAATTGGGGAAAAAATAATCTGAAGAAGAGATATCTGTACTAAATTAAAAACTTCAATAAATATTTATTATAGATTTTAACATATAAACATGTAACGTAAACATGTGCGAACGAAAAATTATTTTATTTTACTAATAAGTACTGTATATTCTTGTGGGAATTATGAGCAACATTAATTATATAATTAATAATTATTATTCTGCTTACGATATTTATTTGTTAAAATTTTCAGGACTCTTATCATGGAAATTTTTGTCCCATAAACCAACATGCTGCAAAAGTGCTGCAGAAGTGTCGCGAGTGTAAGTTTGTAAAAATATTTTGTTTCTTGTGACATAATTTAAAAAAAAAAAACTGAAAACTTTATTTCGAAACAAACACACAGTGAACTACAATCGTTTTTTCCTTTCTTATTTTTGTGCCAGTTGTCTTGCGCGCTCGCTGCTTTGTTTCTCTTCCTAGGTTTCAAAGTTTGTCTCTTGCCATGATAAGAAGGAGCAATCTAAGAGAATAAACAATATCGAAGTGAATAATAGATAATGAGATACAATATATTGCAATAATCCTGTATAGCAATTTATTCAAGCCTGTATATATATCTGACCCAACCAACCTATATAAACCGTGCACTTTCTCACTACCAGGGTGCCTCGAACGTACGTACTTACCTCTTCGAACGTCAGTTGTCAACCGGGTATAAGGCTCACAAGAAGATATGTCTATAAGGAGGTGCGGTAGTGCCTTAACGTCCTTACCTTGGTTTTTTCTTGGCGATTCTTCAGATACGAAAACATTGTTTCCATTGGCAATTTTTTTTGCAACTGGTTAAACCAGTTCAGTTACGTAACTATGATTCACACTCCTCAAATTAATAAGGTGTACGTAATAATATAGGCTGTAGAGAAACTTTGCGACTGCTGCAATCTAATTTAACTAAAAATAAGAAAAAATATATATTTCGAACTCTGACGAGAGTAAATCCTGCAACTGTAAAGATAGTCAGGTTACTTATAATTGCCTTGCCTTTGAGCCGAGGGAGCTGGCAGATGTGGATGTTTCACAGTCTCGAGTTGTGTGACGTTCGTAACTCTACCAGACGAGAAAACAAGTTTTAATGAGGTTTCTTTCATGTGTGCAAAACTTTGTCTTCAAAAAATAACATGTTAGCGTAAAGTAACAAATGTACTTTAAATAGTTTTTTTGTTAGCTTTTGTTAATATTTCAAGTTACTCAGGGAAGATTTTCCATGGGTCTGAATACAACATTAAGACGTAATTTATTCTTCAAACTTATATAAATTTCAATTTATTTAAGTTGTGATTACGAAATTTACATAAAAGCAGGGAAAATGTGGATTTGTAATTGAATAGCATGTATGTTACATCTTTAAGAACTGGGAAAGTTTCGTTTCTTAAGAAAAAAATGTCTAAAATTGCCTTCATAGTCAATGAAATTACGAAACTACTGCTGCATTATGTTAGTCATTAATTGCATTATTATATAATTATAGTCAATTAACTTTAATATAGTCTATTTGAAAATAAAATGAACATTTCTCACTCCAAATGCTCTTAATTAGTTTGTTTGCTTATTCAGTTTAGTCATGCAGTAACATACCAGTAGAGGATATATTTTCAACATAGTAATAGAGAAATAACTTTGTTCTTATTTCTGTGTCGTGGAAGATCAAAACTATAAAGTAAGGGTAGAAAGAAACTGTTTAACCTCTATCCAGAGCATTCATAATATACCGTTCCTACTCCATATTCACATAAATGACGCTTTTCATTTACCTAATCTGTGTATAGTACCTCTAAAACCTTCAATATTTTCAGAAAACTGATACAGTTAGAGAAACTAATTTATTTTTTGATAAAACAATTTTGTATTCCATGTCGCGTATACTGCCGTTACATCTCTGGTATATAATTCCGCACTCAGTATTCTGTGAAGGTACTGTAGAACATTAATTTGTCGGCAGAAATGGCAGGTCATTATGTTCGTTTTAAAGTTAAGGACGACGTGTTACATCACGTTCTATTATGTATCCCTTAGGATAATAGTCAGCCACACTCTAAATGCGTACATCAATGCTGGACCATTTGAAATGCCTAAGAGTGAGAATCAGATCAGTCATATAGCCATACACATTGTTAAAATCCTGGTACTGTAGATAAGCTGCTGACGTGTAAAGGTTCTACTTCTCATCATCGTAAATGTTTTTTTTTAAATAGAGTGTCACTTCACTTATTGAGTCAACCTACTAAGGATTCCTGTCTCGAGAAGCAGGTACATGTCAAAATCTGTCAGAAGTTCGAGCTTCATTTCAGTCGCCATCAGCATAGCATCAAAAATTGGTAAAATTATGCAATGGACACTGTAATGTCCATATGTTTTGGCAGAGACTACGAAAGTTCTTAGTTACATCTGCGAGTAGAAGGTTAGCTGCTTCCATTCAAATATCAGAGCAATTCTTCAGGGCCATGTAAGCAAATTTCTCCCACAATTTAAGCACATGGCCGAAGTCTGAATCGCTGATTTTCGCATCTGCAAGTATGTTAGAGAACACGTTTCCTTGTCACTAGTTCAAATTCGTCAGTACTGAAAAAAATACATGTTTACATATAATGTTGTAACAGGAAGATATATTGTAAACGTTGCCCGGTAGCTTGTCATAAAACGAAAACTATCTATACCAACATACAAACAGATGGTATCCCAAAACTCAGAGAGCATGTAAGCTTAAATAACGATGGATTTCAATTTAATTAGGCTTGCCATAGCAAGTTGGCGTAAGAGTAAGGCTGAATGTGTGAATTAAGAATGTAACCAGCTTTCTGGTGAGATATGTTGCAGAATTGAATCAAACTTGCGTTAAGCTTGAGTTTGAATAAAAATTTGACTTGCCGTAACAATATCGATCACAAGACCTGCTGTAAGATGATCAAGATTATGTCAAGCTTACAAATAAATGAATTTGACTTGCTATAGCAAGCCTACTTATAGCAGTTGCTGCAAGACTGAATCAAGCTTGTTGTTATCTTGCAGTTTACTATAGTTGGACATGCTATTGTAAGTACATTTGCGACACTTAATGCATGCCTCCTGTCGCCTGTACTAACACTATGTCCCTTTCAAATCTAACAAAACAGTACTGCTTCATGAAACTTTCGCTAAGTGTCCATCTATATTGATCGAACTTGACTTTAAACTCAGCAAAGTAAATTTAGCATATTATAAAGAGAGGTTTCACATTGAAAGAAAAAAAACTAATACGATATTAAGTAACATTACAATACAAACTTTGCATGTATTCTTATAACTTCACTGTTGGTAATAAACCAAGACAAATCTAAATTTCAAACACAAAGTTCATACTTTTACAAGCGAGCCAAACTACACTCACTCTTGTGTATACGTCATTGTTAGAGAAGGTGATTTATCGCGAGAATGTTTTCTGCCAGCGTATTCTGAAAGTCTTTATAGCGTCCTACGTCATATATTGTTGGCCAACGGTTATGAGACACGGTATATCTGTTTACAGACGAATCACAGACGTTCAGTAGTAGTGTACCGGAGTTATCATTGGCCTAGTCAAATAGTGACTCGCCAGTAACTAAATAAAAGCGTCAGACTGAATACCTTACATTGAAACCTAGCAAACAGTCACTTTTCCTGAGATAAAACACCTTCTCTAATCATAGTCCTCTGGTTATCACGTTAACTTAGAAACTTTAGGGTCATATGTTTGAATCCGACAAAGGCGGAGAGTATTTTCATGTTTTAAGCTATATTCCAAGTCGGTGAACAAACAATATCAAAGATGAATGTTCTAATAAGTATGAAAACAAAGAGGAAAATAAAATTATGGTTGTATTATACAAGGTAGTGAAGTCAAGTCGGTTTGCCGCTACAATCTGCAAGCTTGGAGAATGTTAAACGGTGTTCTCTTGCAGCGTACTTGCAGCGCAAAGCTTGCTATTAGCTGTTATGGTGGAGATTATAATTCTTGCAACAATATTGCTGCAAGCTGTCAGCTTGCCATTACATAGTTGCTGTAGGCTTGCTATCATGCTGTTTCACGCTTCTTACAAGACTGTTTTGCAATGCGATGGTAATGTCGTTGATATCACACACCCGTTCTTTGAAGAAGAAAAATTATCTAACACATGTTGCAAAAAATTACAGGAATTTCCTCAACCACCTAAGCAAATTGCACCTATTATGGCTGCACCAATATACTTTTCGCTAAGGTGACACTAGTCACGTACCTTTGCAACACCTTTGGTGATGATTACACCACAAGTGGCAATACCTACATGCCTGAAGATATGGTGCGTTTTCTGCAGATGTTACAGCAGCATCATTAACGAAGTTTCGTAAATCATTATAAGTTTATTTATGTCTCAGCCGTATTTTCTACAGAAGTAATAGGGGCGTAAAATCCTGTGTAAATCATACGTTTTGCAGTAGTTGCATTGTTGGCGCTGCAGGAATCATACATTGTCTGTGTGAGTAAAAATGCAGATGCAATAAACGTTACACTTTTAATATGTCACCACCGGTGCCCGGTTGACAGGTCATGATACAAAGGTAGCTTAAAAATCTGAATGTATAGAATTGGCAGTTATGTCTTGTAATCTTTAAAATATATACGTGGAGCTTTCCCATCATTTCCACTCTGTGGCGTAGAATAAATAAGTAGTAACAGAAGCAACAAGACGTGATATTAAACGTACTCGTTTTCTCCTTGGATTATCTTAGTGTCGGAGTTCATGGAAGTTTGGTTTTGACTGCAGTTTAGTAGGACAATTTTTACTGCCTGTGACGAAATTTACATCTAAGTCAAGGTCTCATATACAATTTCGAAATATGTAAAGGAGATACAAACAAGTTACAGTATTTCTTGAAATATGAGCGGTTGTTTAAACCTATGTCCCAAATTTCATATGACTTTGTTTACTTTTTGTACGCCTCGAGAGCTGGTACAATAACAATGGGTTAACAAAGCTCCATTATGTCACTTCTAATAGAGTTAGTCACTATTTGACGTTCAGCCCCACATCATCATGTTTACAATTTTTTAATATTTAGTTAATGTGCAGCTTTATTACAGTGTCTCAAATAACTAAAAGTGTTTACGTAAATCAATATGTATAATCCACGGGATAAGGTTTACATTCCTGTACGCCCCGAGAGCTGGTACGATAACAACTTCGAAGTAGCTGTTCTTGTCACTTGTGTTACTACTCTTTTTATTCTGTGGTTGTGGCATGCCTGCACTAATTGGTGCATTGCTAGAATAATATTCGAAGGTGTCAAGCTTCTTGTACCTTTCACGCCAACCTCTAAGATTACGAAAATCTGTAAACCGTGTTGTAAGGTGGTTGCTGAAATCTGCAACTCACCCTTACCTGAAGAGATCCAAGAAGATCGAAAGACGAGTACGTCATTCTTATTGTAACATAGCGTTTTCTCTATGTCACAGCCTTCGGTAAATTGTTTTGAATAAGTTGGTTAAACTGCTAAACAAAGAAGTTTTATGCTTTGAAAGGCTAATAATGTTACACTATTGATTTATTTATTTTTCTTTTCAGATTTTTTGTCTATGCTGAGTAAGTTGTAATATTTGATGTATCGTTACATGGTTCCAACAAATTTAGTTGAATGAAATAATTTATCACTTCGTCGTAGGTCAGGTTTATACTCAGAACACGTTCAGTTTCAAAACCTCGATTGGAGTGAGCTTTGCGCAACAACAGGAAGAAGTACGTATGAGATCTGAGAGAATATAAGAAAGTTTTTTTTTTGGAAATAATGTTTTGAATTGTTGATTCTGCGAGGCTGATGAAAATTTCCAGTTTTGTACCTTTAAGCTAGCTGGAAATTGCCGTTGTTGATCGCTTTGATGTTCCTGAGTGCCTGAAGTATATAAATGAGTATCTATTCAGCAGGAGAGCAGTCCGTCAATGAAGTACAAGAGAGGACGGAATTAGCCAGGGTCCACGACGACTGCTGGAACTTCACTGATCAGCTATCGGACTGCAAATTCTAAGAAGTGAGTTAGTATTCAGTCTGATTACAGTATTTGGACTTGTAGTAATTGCGCTCAAATCACATTATCACCTATAGTAACATTTCAAGATAAATTCAATTTTTTTAACACTACACGGATTGATAACAGAAATTTGTTGGGACCATAATTAGCTTATATTGTTACTGTTAATAAAATACTCCGAAGCACTTCGATATTTATTTACTTCGCAAAAACACAACAAAAAGAAAAATAGCTGAAAATGTTCATTGGTTCCCCACCCCCTGAGCTAGCTACATTTAATACTTAATAATTTGTCGAATTGGTTACGTCACATTCGTGACGAAGTGTAATGGTCTGTGGAATTAAAGTACAGATCAAAGCAAACCTACATATTGGTATCCAACGCACCTATACCTAGCATTCCATGTAGATTATACAGTAAATTACATAAAGATTGTAACCCAATTCGTGGGGCTCAAACAAGCACCGAGAACACACTGACCAAGTGAACCTATACAGCTAATGCTTAGTGCTTGTGTTATTGCTAGTAGATTGGTAGATGATAACAAATTGTTATCCTAATCGCTTAGTATCTGTAGGCTTCGTTGCTTATCCTCATCATGGCAAACAAAGACACGAAGATGCAGCAGATCGAGGAGGAAATTGATGAGGTAGTCACACGATATACTGTCGACAGTGACACATCTTCAATAAGGGAAACCGCTACGTCAGAGCGTTATATGAATGACACTGCTGGTATACTGCAGGCTATGATGGCACAAATGAAACAAATACAGTCTAGTATAGAAGCTAAGATCCAAGAAAACCATGCTAGATTAGAGGCAAACCAGTACAATCTAGAAGCGAAAATCCTAGACAATCATAATGAGTTTAGGGAAGGTCAGGAAACGCTGAAGGTGGAGCTGCAAACCACCTTATCGAATAACCGGGCATTCTTGCGGGAGGAGATTGAGTCCGTAAGGAAAGATCTCAGTGTAGAACTTCACCAAACTTTTACTAGCTGGAACACTAAAATGGGTACTAGGTTGGCAAACGTGGAATCGCACTTGGAGGAAACAGAAATTGCCGCAATCAAATGCTCTTCCGTTACGCAACAAACCGTGCGAGTGTCTAACGTCAGGCTTGAAAACGTAGAAACACAAATAAAAGAGGTAGGTACTCAGGTCGAGGAACAAAAGGTTGAGTTGTAGCAAACTGTTGAAAATTTGCATGAAATCAATAAGGTCGAATTCGAAAAATGGTCGAATAAACTTGAAAAGGAATTATCCCACCGGTTTGAGGAAAAGAAGGTGACGTCACAAGAGAACTGCGTTCGTTTTGACGAGTCGACTTAAAGTGTCGAACCCCGACCGGCAACCAAGATTAAGCACCACAACATAGAGAAAATCCATGTACGTAAAAAATGCGATTTTGAACCGGGTCACAGAGCTCACTTAAAAACCTTTAGCGAAATCCCGCACAGTGGAACTACTCCAGCACCCGTTGAGATACCTCAGGTTATGAACGTGGCGTCTATGTTTCATCACCCCGTTCAACAGCTGAGCAGGTCAATCCCGCGATTTTCAAATCTCGAGAATGAGAATCCGATTACATTCCTAAAAAAATGTTGAGGAATATACGGAGACGTTCAAACTCTCAGAACACGAGAGTATTCGCTACTTGAACTTCTCGTTCAAAGGTTCTGCCGGATATTGGTGGGAGTTAGAAAAAACGAACACCAAGACATACTCAAAATTTCGTGAGAAATTCATTAAGCAATTTTGGGGCCCGAAGACTCAAGGTCTTGTAAGATCCGTATTACACTCCGAAAAATACGACCCTAAAGGACAAAAGGGTATAGATGAACACATCAGTTCTATCTATGAGCGTAGCAGACATCTCACTCCGGAAATGACTGAAAGGTAGCGCTTGTGGGAAAATATAGTTTGACACTGACCGAATTCAGGGAACAGCTGGTCATGCTGGATAAGCTGGAGAGACAGTTGAAACAACAGTCATGGGATAATCGTCGAGAACGGAACCCCGGGTATAATAACTATCAGGGCAGTGATAAATTCCGCAGGAGAGAAAATGACGAGAATGTCCGGCAAGTTAGCGCGTTCAACACGCAGCAATTCCACAAGTCCAACAACGAAACTAAAAATGGAAATTATTATACGTCATCGAGTCCGCGGGAATCGTGGAGAAACAAGAAAACTACCTACTATCGCAGACGTAATCGCCGGGATAACTCGGAGAAAAGTAACTCGTCTGATTCAAGGTCCGGGTCAGGGAATCGTGACGGCCAAGACGGAACCAGGGATAGTCGCGATGGACAGAGAAATTCCTCGCAAGGAAGGAAGAGCCGCGATAAGAACAAGGGTTCATAGCGAAGAAGTAGAATCAGTAAATCAGTATCGCCGGAAAAGCAGAAACGCGAGGGGTATTTCGAACGTCAAAATCCACTCAACCCCAGCGCTTCAACGTTTGAGGGCGAGTTTGACGACGGGACAAAGTTCAGTTCCTCGTCGCCGAAAAGGAAAGATTTAAACTAGAGTGAACCGACGGTGAGGGTCTCCGGTCGTCGGTCGTTAATTTGTCAGTACCTCAGGAGACATGCGCGGGGAGTGTAAGTTACAGTATACATAAAGAAAGCCAAGGCGTAACAACTGCGTTCATAGAATATGAAATTTGTTGAGAACACGAAATGGCGGCTCTGCGAGTCCACGCGCCAAAGAGAAATTGTGACGATTTATTTAAAATCAACACGATGTTGTGTAGTGACAAAGACAAGGAATTCCTCATGCACGAATCAGAAGACATAGAGGAGGCTAAATATCAGCCGATTTGCCCTGAATTAAACTTGAATGTTTACGGCCACACAATACCTACTTTGCTAGACAGTGGCGCTGAAATTTCCTGCATTTCGGAGGAAACAGCCGAACACCTTATTAAGGCGGGTGTTGAGTTACCGATTATGCCAGTACCAAGAGTGAAGGTTATTGGTGTGACATCGAAAGCTAGTCCCGTAATTACGAGGCAGGCAGTACTGTCAATACGAGGTCTAGGAGAGTCCAAGGAGGTAGCTGTACTGATAGTTAAAGGACTAACGCATCCGATTATTCTGAGGGCAGATTTTCTCACCCATAACAAAATTATTTTGAACTTCGGCGGGTGGCTAGTGTCTACTCCTGAGAGCACCCATACTACGCACCCTGAAAGGTGGCGCTTTACTGATAAGCTGGTAGGAAGATTACAGAAGGAAATACCGATATACTCCATCAGTTCGAGCAAAGATAATGGTTGGATTGCTTCATGCGAAGACATCGCCACCGCCGTAGAGAAGAAGAGATCGTATTCAGAGTTCACTGTAGCTGTTCAGACATTAGAGAATTTGAAAACTCACACGGACATTACAGACTTAGTGTTGAGATTCCCAGCTGAGCAAGCGGGCGACCCGAACGGCATGAAAATCTTGGAAAAATTGAAGCAAGACACTTCTCCTAAGCAGTTGAAGTTTTTGTACTGTATTGATGATAAGGGTATCTTGTATCATCATTCTAAAAGGAATAGTATCTTCGACGATTTTTGGAAGCCTGTTATCTCTGAAAGCATAGTGAAAGACTTAGTGTGGAGGACACACGAATTTCTGAGTCACGCAGGAGTTAACAAGGTGTGCAACACGCTGAAGAGGCAATTCTTCTGTCTGAAGATTCAGAAGTCAGTTTCGAAATACATTATTACTTGTGACCTTTGCCAGAAAGCAAAACATGCCAAGGAAAACCTTCAAGGCGAAGTACAGGCTATTATCCCTGATAGAGCTTTAGGCCTGGTATCAGTATATCTGTTTGTACCGTTGCCTCAGTCAAAAGCCAGGGTTAGATACGTATTTGTGATGATGGACATGTTTTCGAAATTCACGAAACTATACGCCATAGTTAAGGCTAATGCTAAAACACGGTTGTCCAAGGTCAAAGCATTCGTTAAAGAAGCTGGAAACCCTTCATGTATCGTTTCTGACAATGGCACACAGTTCACTGGGAAAACCTGGCAGGAAGGATTAAAAGCCTTAGGTATTACACCGACTACAACTTCCGTATACCACCCCCAACTAGCGTCGTGGAGTGAAGGATGAGATCGCTCGGTACTATGCTGAGAATTCATTGTCACAACAGTCAACAGAATTGGCGTGAGAAACTACCTTTAGTGGAATTAGTGATGAACCATCCTATTCACGCATCTACGAACTTTACGCCGTTCGAGATACTGACAAATGAACGATCGGAAATTTTCGATTGATTGACGATACCTCACTGCGACATGGTCAACGAAGATGGAACTACGGAAAACATCAATCTACAAGAAGAGATCAGGAAGCTGGTACATAGAAGCTGATAACAACAGCAGAAAGAAGAGCTAAGTACGTGAAGAAATCCAAACTGAGTAAGTTTGAATTCGGCGATTTGGTCTTGGTGAAAACTCATCCTATATCACAGTTTTGGGAGCGAATAACGCGTAAAATGTTACTGTTGTACGAAGGTCCGTATAAAATAAGCAGGACAATTAAGAATAACTGCTACGAGTTGATTAACATCGACAATAATGAGGTTAAAGGCAGGTATAATATTACCCAGTTACGCAAGTATGCTACGTTAGAGCAATGAAGAACAATGGTGTATTAACCTAATGGTAGATTGTACGTCTACATTTATGTTTGAAGAATTGCTATGCTATGTTTAAGTGATGCGAATATTATGGGTCACGGAGTGACTGATTGTGATGTGGTTGGCTGCTGAGCAGGCGTAATAACGATGTGTCCTGGAGCCTGGGTTGCCCAGTAGACGTTTGCCCCGACATGTTGTCGAGAAGTTTTATGTTGTCATTTACGCCATGTTGCTGTCGCATTTCACAATTTATGTTGTGTTATTTACGTCACTGACTGAAAGCGGAAGTGTAATACCTCTTTAGCATGGTTTAGTCAAACATACTTAATTATATGGAAAGGTAACCTTTATAACTAAATTAAAGGATCTACGAACTCATTATATAATATGTTAAGTAGTAAACATTGAAAAGCTAAAGAACAGCGACCAAGTACTGTACGAGGGATGGATGATACATTAGGATGTACTCAAGAATATTGATGAGCGTAAAATAACACGTTGAGAACGCCGAAGTTAAGTTAGGAATATGTCTCAGAGAAAGGAAAACTCTGTGTTAAAAAGTCAAAGAGCAAACTGATTGAAACGTAAATATTTATATTCATTTCGCTATTCACATTAGGATTCATTTCACCTAATAAATACAAAGAAGAACACTTGTTTCTGCCTAATGCAGATTTGTTATCAAGTTAAAATAAACAGTGTACACATTTTTTTTTCTCACACGGTTAGGGAGTGATTTGAGATGCAATTGTGCGGTCTTGGTACTGGTAGTTAGATTGTATGAACATTGCTACTGGTTGAAGATCGTCTAGATTAAATATTTAAAGGCTACTGTTAGTTGAACACTTCCGAGTGATCTAAACGTAGAGTGGATTTAAGCATCATACATGGAGAACGCTAGAGAAATGATGTTTCACTTGTAACGAAATAGACTGTCTGCTGCAGTGTACCAGTGAGTGGTGAACTACTGTGCTAGGACAGTTCCGTGCCGCCACAGGAGTACATAGTGATCATTTCCAGTGTGATTGAAAAACAGACAGAACGTGGTTCAGAGACGTTTATATATTTTTTGAGGACTATATCTGAGATTGAAATATTTATTATTCTTTCCCAGTTAAATATGTTTTGAATGATTAAGTGTAGTGATGGTCAAGTTTGTGCAGAAGGTTAATTGATTATGGGAGATAACTATTGCATCTGAACTATATAGAGAAATATTTATAGCAGATAGCTAATAAACTTTGATTTTCAGAAAGACATTTTTTTCCTTCTCTCCTATGATATTCAAATTTACTACAAGTTTAAGTTGATATGTGTAATGGCATATTGGCGGAGCTTAAGCTTATCGATTTTGATGATGTTTTTAGTAAATATGCCTCGGAAGTATCGACATGGAAACGATTTCACCAAATTGGAAAATCGTTTTCACGTCTACCCGGGGTAATCTGTAACATAGCATTTTCTCTATGTCACAGCCTTCGGTAAATTGTTTTGAATAAAATGGTTAAACTGCTAAACAAAGAAGTTTTATGCTTTGAAAGGCTAATAATGTTACACTATTGATTTATTTTTCTTTTCAGATTTGTTTGTCTATGCTGAGTAAGTTGTAATATTTGATGAATCGTTACATGGTTCCAACAAATTTAGTTGAATGAAATAATTTATCACTTCGTCGTAGGTCAGGTTAATACTCAGAACACGTTCAGTTTCAAAACCTCGACTAGAGTGAGCTTTGCGCAGCAACAAGGAAGAGGTACGTATGACATCTGAGAGAATATAGGCTAAGAAGGTTTTTTTGGAAGTAATGTTTTGAACTGTTGATTCTGCGAGGCTGATGAAAATTTCCTGTTTTGTACCTTTAAGCTAGCTGGAAATTGCCGTTGTTGATCGTTTTGATGTTCCTGAGTGCCTGAAGTATATAAATGAGTATCTATTCAGCAGGAGAGCAGTCCGTCAATGAAGTACAAGAGAGGACGGAATTAGCCAGGGTCCACGACGACGACTGCTGGAACTTCACTGATCAGCTATCGAAATGCAAATTCTAAGAAGTGAGTTAGTATTCAGTCTGATTACAGTATTTGGACTTGTAGTAATTGCGCTCAAATCACATTATCACCTATAGTAACATTTCAAGATAAATTCCATTTTTTTAACATTACACGGATTAATAACAGAAATTTGTCGGGACCATAATTAGCTTATATTGTTACTGTTAATAAAATATTCCGAAGCACTTCGATATTCATTTACTTCGCAAAACACAACAAAAAGAAAAATAGCTGCAAATGTTCATTGGTTGCCCACTCCCTGAGCTAGCCATATTTAATACTTAATAAGTTATCGAATTGGTTACGTGACATTCGTGACGAAGTGTAATGGTTTGTGGAATTAAAGTATAGATCAAAGCAAACCTACATATTGGTATCCAACGCACCTATACCTAGCATTCCATGTAGATTATACAGTACATTACATTATCCTTGGACGGGCCTTACGGTTTAGGATACGAATTGGGATTTCCAATTGCTATATTCCCACCGTAGCGCGTGGTGTATCGTGCGGAGCACACACGTCCTAAAGACGCACTCTTGAACATGACAGATACCAGCTAATGGTCTCCGACCGATTCTCACCTCTAACGGGGGTGGTTTCCGAAGTTGGTACAAGAAACTTGACACCTTCGATTACATACCGCCAAGAAACACAGTTTAACAAGAAACAGTGTACCTCTATTATTATGAGATCAGTCACATATCGTACTGTGCTAAATTGCACACCTGATGAGACTTTGAGACGTAGAACTCTCTGAAGTCGAAACTAACATGACATTACATTACGAGACAGGAAGACCAGCGACTTTCCAATCCCCTGTCCGTGTTCGGGAACTTCAACTTTATGTCTGGTGTACGAACACTTTACATATCCTGGTAGCCAATGGGAGGAACGATACGTAAGCACCAATTGACAGTGCATATGGTTTATGGACAGGATAAAGGGATGCGAACAGGCATTGCGTATGGTTTTGCAGAGTATTAACAAATGTATTGGAGTTCTACGACCTCTGCATCGACAGAACATTTTAGAGGAGGTGTACGGAGTGGTTCTAGGTGAAGGGAGTAAGAGGAAGAGTAAGTAAAAGATTTGGTGATATTACGAATCGTAGAAGAGACGTTTTCTTGTTAAATTGACCCAATTCTGGCGCAGCAGCCAATAAATAAATAAGTAGACAATGGACAGCGTGAACCCGTTACTGTACAATTCATGCTGTTGGGCTGTGAACTGACGATATTTCCGGGTCTGAAATTATTATTGTTTTACAAAAAAAAATCTAAATGGTCGAAACGCTTTAAAATTACGTTGAACAATTATAATAACAGTAAAAAGGTTACGTTCTCTCTTATTAATAACTGTAGTTTAATACCTACTATAAAATAACGTATTGCTTAAATTAAAATAACAGTACTCCATGTATTTATAGGTAGGTGAAAACACATTTTGTGAAAACAATATGGACATCATATATAATATTTCATAAACAAGATAATTGCTATAATATGTAGTCTAACCTTACCTGGTAAAATAAGAGGCTTGATTGATGCTGATAGGATGTCCTCCTACAATGCGGTCATTAACAATGTTATCATTCTTGATTAACACTCCTGAATGTCCAACACAAATTTTAATTTTGGTATGCAATGTGAAACAAAATGAACAATTGTAACATTAACATTTTAAATACAAATATATGTATGTATAAAAACACAAAAATATATAACTCAAAGGACAAAACATTCAGGAATTAAATCGAAATCAAGAAGAATGAATGAATCTCAAGAAAAGAAACAACAGGGAATGATGGACAAAGGAAAGGAAAGAAAATAACACTGAAATAATGAAGAGGTTTATAAAGGAAAGGAATAGAGGGAGAGAACGTGAAACATTGATTGGCTCAAGTTCATATCCTCTCATAAAAGCGAATAAGCGAAAATAATAATCAATATATGTACATACAGTTAAAACAATTTTTCTTAAATTTAAAGTAAATATTTGATGAACGAGCATATCTATATTTACCGTTTATTTAGCACTTCAATGTTATTATTACTATAAGGATTTTCTGTTCAAATTAGTACATACTTTATTTCACTTTTAGAACTGGTATCAGTGAAACTTATTATAATACATGACACTTTAGTGTATATACTGTCATATATTTTATGTAGCCACAATGTGTAGCGGTCGCTATGCTGGGGTAAGTAATAGCACGTAGTTATATTACAATCATAGGGAAATATGGTGTATAATATTTGCAAACTGGATTTTTGAAGATCGCTGACTGTTAAATAGCGAATACAATTTCCAGATATTATTCCTGCGTAAAAAAAGAGAGATAAACCAATCGCTTATGACAGAATAACAAAGAAAGTGAAATATTTATGCCATACGCCACTTAAAAATGTGTAGGTGTATTAGCACAAAAACGGTACACTTATAGGGAAATAACGATATGGATGAAATGATTTAGGTAGTTTTGAACGATGTAGGAAGGTAAATATGTGGGTTTCCTGCACAACTTAGGTCAACTATATTGGTTGTGTTTTAAATGCCTTGTGTAACACATTAATATTAACTTTGCAATGATATTAGTAATGGTAAATTATATGCAATTGTTTATAATGTATATATGACCCTTATAATCAATACCAGAGTAAACAATGTAATTTATTCATACAATATTATAATGATAGCTTACTATAAACAGCTGTCAGCAAAATCGACGCGATTAAATTACGAAGCATGATGAAATGTGTGGTTGAAATAAAACTGTTTGCTTGCTACACGTTGAAATAAATATAAAAAAGAGAGAAATATGTTACAATTTCCAAAAACTGAAAACAAAAACTCGGGTATCACTTCCGATAACATTATCTATGGAAATTTACTTTGAAATACAATAGTTATATTCTTTAAAGTATGAATTTAAAAGAACAATTGTATGTTGCCAATTCTAAACATTAAAGATTAAATCTGGGAATCACCTGTGATAACAGTATCTGAGTAATTTACTTGGAATTCTGTTGTTAAAGAAATTAACAAATTATCGGTTTGCAGATAACATTCAATTTAATAGAAATGTGGGAAAATGTTTTGTGTCAATCCAACTTACTATCGATCAATTGTCTATTATGACGTCATGAGCTGTATGAAATTCATTTTATCGTGTATAAAGGAACCTGGAAACGAGTAACTTTATTCGAAGAATAATATATTTAATCGACACATTAAATACATTCTGGTTATTTTTTTTATGTAATGTATTTTTCTTTTTTGAGTATGTATTATCGAAAGTTTCTCTTCGACAGAGCTCAGGATATAGTCTTGGTAAAATGCTCTACATAAGTAATAACGGAATCTTTCATTAATTTGTCATGCAGAATAATTGCAAACTTTCAAGAATTTTCTTGCAGTGATTTTAGTTGACAAATTAATGAAAGAAGTTTAAACCGTAAGTTTTCGCGGACAACGCGATTTTGTAATTAACGTAATCATGACTGGGGCGAAACCCAGCGACCAGCTTTCCTCCATACATGGAGACCTAGGGACGCCCTGGGAGAAATTTCACCTTTGTTTCAATGCTGGCTTTTCTTTCATTTTTTGACTCTGATCCACAGTGTAATGCGTGTGTACAGCGTGTTGGGTGGCCAAACAGCTCATAGGCAGGGTTTTGAGTACTAGGCTGTCCTCTACAAGACTCTCTCCTACCAGCAAGAGGCAACGACCGGCGAGGGAACGGGGGTCGAATAGCCACAAAGTGATCGGCCTGCGACCCACTCTACTTTCTGGCCGGGCAACCGTTTTCCCAAAACCTTAGAAATTCCCTACCCAGTCATCTCGCCGTGCTACTACATTTTGTGTATATAATTTTTTGTTTTTTTATTTATTTGAAAGCAGCGTTTACGATAACACATACACAACTACGTACCAGTCTAAGAAATACAACATATTAAATTTTTATCTTTTATTTTTGTATCTATTTAATTTATTTTTCACTTCTCTATCATTTAAATTTATCAACTAAATTAAATGATACACACCTTCTATTATGTTATATGGTTTGGAAAAAAAACTGTGCACGATGGAGAAAAAAATGGACTAAATTTTCGGTTTCAGCACACCCAAAAACTTAAAAATAGGCCCCTATCATTAAATCAAATTTCACCAAAAAATTTTTGTATATCTTTGTTACAGAAACAAACGCTCAAGCGGTAGAAATATGCCACGTTACAAATTTTTAACATTGATTACTGTAACCTTTAGCAGAATTAACCTTAACGTGGGTGAAGAAGTCTCGTTTGTTGTGAGACACGACTGTAAATAGAATAGTAAGATTGACTGCAGCAGTGATGAATATGGCATTATATAGTGACTTTTGTGTAAATTGGTACATGCATATTGCAAAGAAAATTAAGGCGTAGGTACTCCGTAGATTTCGTTTCAGTTTTTGTCTCTTTACTGCTCTACCTCGTAACGTTTAAAATGTAATGATGTTGCGAAATGTAAAACCTTTGACATGTTTTTGAATTAAACCTAGAGACAGCTTGTCAATGAATTAATTTACTTGGTTGTCTTGACGAATAAATAATCATTATTGTGTTATTCAACATTATACTATATACATTATATATTTCATAAGTTTTTGCTTGTATGTTTGGAGTGCTGAAAAATTGCAATCGGCTAAGTGTAGTTTAAACTGATATTTACCTTCCTAGTCTTCCTTGCAACATAATGAACGCATGTTGGAAGGTACAGTCGGCCGACTCTGGTTTTACTGACTGCATTGCTTGTTTATTGTTAGCCTAGAAAACTTAAGGACTTGCCCGTATGTTCCAAGTATTGCTAACTGCCAGCAATAAGAGATTTGGTATGCCAGCTATGACATGTTTACTCTGATAAATGTGACACTTGTGACTTGCTGTAGGTATACTGCTGATGGGTCAGAAGTGGCTTTCTAGCTGTAATTAGGCAGTGGCCACGCACAAGTAAATCGTTTGTTAGCCAGTGATGGCATGCCACTTGTGTTTTTCTCTATTGCACGAGTCGCGCATGGTTTTTCTTACCAATGCAGTAATGCACAATCAGTAGGGACAGGAAAATTTTGCGTATTAAATTACCTGCATGCTAGAGATTCAACTATCCTGTGCATACTCAAGCCCCGACCATTTGTCCATTAGCTGCTACTCGGTGGAACAGCAGACAATGAACGAATAGACGGGTCTTGGGAATGCATAGTACAATGGATTCTAGCCTGCAGGTTATTGAATTCGCGAATTTTTCCTATCCCTGTAGCTGGCTTATTGCTGGCACTGCTGGGTAGCTGCTAGCTATGGTACGGCTATGCTGAGCTGGTCCAGCTTTGGCTGACTTACAGGAATGAAACATTCGGTTTGCCATTTGTGACACGAACGGGTAAATATTATATTATAAAGAAACAACAGTTTACATATTACTTTATAAAATAACATTATGATATAATGTGTCAAATAAAAGTAATTTTTTTTATTATTTCAACTGCAATGCAATAAGGACAGTTGGAGTACAAAAATATACTATAAACTAATCGCACACAATTCGTGCTCGTATGTATCTTACTTCGTGGTATTGTGGCTAGCATGAATAAGCGTTAATATTAGCATTGTAAGTTCAAATCCTGACATTGACGAAATTTAAAATTATCAACTTGATTGTAATTTGGTAAATAAATGGTATAAAATTGAACACATGGTTAAATCAAACTTGTAAAGATAATTTTTTCCATTTTAATTTTATATCACACGTATATTATGCCATCTGTGCACCAAATGCGGCTGTTTAGTGGTTCCCTAATGGTGTATTGCTGTCGCATGTATGGCAAGCCATCCGTAAGCCAGCTGATGGTTGTGAAGTTATACATTGATGACCCACGTTTGTACACGCAATACAAGCCATCTTTAATCCAGTTGTTGGCTGTGAATTGATTAATTCATTGTCCATTGCTGATAAAACACGGAGTTCAGTTATGTGCTGCTCGTGTTTTACCACTTGTGGGCCAATCCCAGACCATTTAGGGATATTGCTTGCGTGCATCTTCAGGCCCAGAAATTGTGAAGGATGTATTACATCAGTTGGCCATCTGTTTTCCTGTATTGCTCGTAATTGATCGTTTTATTTGTTAAGCAATCATGTAATGTTTATTTATAAATATATTTAGTGTTATATTTGAGAATTGTGTCATAGACTGGTGAGTTTATAGCAACGCGTATTTACTTATTACACGAGAGTTTTGTGTTCAACATAAGCTAACCATAAGCTTGGTAGGAAACCATATAAATGTAATTTTATTTTTACATCTTATATTGCCAGTTGGTATTTAAATTTTATTACAAACAAACACAAACAATTTAAAAGAATGCAAAGCGTCTATACCTGTCGTACAGGATGTTAGTATGAAGTGCAAGATATATTTCCTATAATATTATTCTCGTAGCAGACGAACTAGTGTTCGTAATAGCAAAAAAAATTAGTGTCGCTTTGTGCCCAACGTGTTATTGAGAACCCAGCATAAAGTATTTGCAAGTGAATTTTATCTTGAGTTTATTTAAAACTAAAATATTTAACAAAATTGGATTTCTTGTTAAACGGTAGTAAATATAAATTTTGTATTTCACGATACCTGATAATTAAAACTGTCGAGAAAGTAAGTAAACCTATAATTTAAAAATTTACAATGTTAATGGGCGTGTTTAACAATCGTAAGTAGCCATGTATTTCGCTTAAAACACTTACGAATTTACAAACTCTTAACGCTCTGGATACCTCTATCAGTTTTAAAACGTAAATGACCATTGACATTTCTGACCACATGTTCCGTTATTTTTAGGTTACGCTAACAATGTCCATTCTGGCAGTTATGAAGGACAAAGTTTGGCCACAATTAATAAACAATTAATAATTTTCAAAATATCAAATTTCACTTGAAGTTAAATACCTTAATCTAATTCATAATACTCATCTACCTCGCCGAAATTTATTCTTCAAATAAACCTTACACTGATTTATCAAAGACAAAATATATCGAAAAAATTTACCCGTGTTATGAAACTTGGCTTTGAATCACACAACAGTATAACTATTTATTTTCTGCTTGTATAAAAAAATTGGCATTTATTTGAGTTTATTACTTACTGTTGGATTAATGAATTGAGATGCCTTTTCGTATCTAGCCAGGACATTTTTATCCTATATAAAGTCAGGTTTTGAAACCCTTGAAATTACCGTAAAACTAATAGGAAATGTTACTGTGTGATCCTTACTATGAAACAAACATTTTACGGTTTCATAATACATTTAAAATAGACTCCAATTGGTGATAGCTTACGCGAGAGTTGTAAAAAATGGAAGTAAAGGAGTATATTTATATCATTCGTACATTAGCGATACATTATAGATCGATAATATGTTTCCTTTACGAGCGAACATTATTTCTCATTCAACTAAAGTTAGTCACACAAGGAATAGTCACCCCGGAATTGTTACGGAGAAATCTATGAGTTACCAGAGTAATTAAAACTGTATTTCTTTGGAATTTAAATATTATTACATTGCGGTGCTACTTCAAGAAGTACAAAGTTATATAATCTACTAGCTGTCCCTTTGCGGCTTCGCCCGCGTGTACTATAGTAAAGAGTAACTAAATTTAAATAACGTATTAATTGATGGTGTTACTATATTCTCTGTATATCTTTATAACAACAAATACAAACAGCTTTATCCAGTCCACTACGCTGAGGGTACTTTAACCCTTAAACACTGTACCTGGGTCTGAGAGACCCTGGCCAATTTGTTTTGTACTGCCACATCTTCATTTTTAGGAACTGCAGTTTGGCAACCCTGTTACCTTCATACTTTGAGTGGGGGAGTGTGAGAGTGTGTAGATATCAGTCGGCCGGAAACTGTCATCCTGTAAACACGGTGCTCCGGGTCTGTGAGACCCAGGCTCAGTAAGTGTGTATTTGTTCACGCGATGGCAAGTTCTTCCGGACTACAGAAACGTGTAGGCAGTAGTGATCCTAACTTTGATAGAACTGTTTCTGAGTGGTTGGAAGAAATAGGTAGTGATGTGAGTGATCTTGATGACATTAGATTTCCTCAAGATTTTGCAGTTGAAAGTGATCATCAGTCAGCGTCTGAGCAATCTGAAGAAGAAATTCCAGAAAATGAAAGTAATGCAACTGCAAGTGAAAATTGCTCAACTGA
>PNEQ01002330.1:17576-55246 GCA_003012365.1 Medauroidea extradentata | reverse complement strand
CAAATTTTCATCCCTTAATATCAAATGGTTCCCGTCAAATTCAATAAAAACCATACTTGCAACCCCATCTTCACAGGGGTTTCCTGCCCTTAGGAGTGGTTTCCAGGCATTCGTTGCCAGACATTTTCTAACTGTTATTTTGCAAGGAACATCCTGTCACAGTTTGTCGCAGAGCTGATGACTCACCCTGTATACAGTACTGTGTTTTATATTATCCTTTGTTTTCCTTATTTTCCGCGGATTTAATTTTCTAAATTCTGCATTGGTTTCCACAGCTATTGGGTTACCTTGTCCCGAGTCTCCCTTCGACAATTTTAATCTATCGCTGTGTACATTTACTTCACGTTTATCTGACTCAATCTCATAAGTGGTTTTATCTAACTTACGCAATACTCTATGAGGTCCAGACCAGTACTTATGAAATTTCGACACTTTACCTTTCTTAACGCTGAGTGTGTACAAATATACGTAATCACCTTCCTCAATATTTGGCACTTTAGTTTTCTTATCATATTATTCTTTCTGTTTATCAAAAGCTACTTTGTTCCTCTCTCTAGCTATCTTATAAGCTTCTACTAATTTTTCTCTCAACCTGTCGACGTGTTCTTCTGCAGCATTACCCCTCTGAGTTGCTTTCTCTCCCTGACAACCGAGGTGCCCTAGGGTTGGTTCTACTGCAGGATTACCCCTCTGATTTGCATCTCCCTGACAAACGAGGTCCCCTAATTGTGGTTATCATATATCTTTCCCATACAACATAAAATGTGGACTATATCCTGTTACTGAATGTGGTGTTAACCTATACGCGTGAACAGCATAAGGGAGGTAATCTTCCCAATTACTCCCATACTCATCTACATAATGTGATATCATATCTGCTAGAGTTCTGTGTTATCTCTCTACTCTACCATTGACATTACTCTGAGGTCTAAACGGTGTCGTGTGTAACTTCTTAATTTTCATTAACTTACATGTTTCTAACATTAATTTCGACACAAAATTCCTACCTTGATCCGTAAGTAATCTCTCTGGACAACCATGTTTCAACACTATTTGTTTTACAAAATGTTTAGCTACAGTCTCCGCACTCTGATCTGGCATCGGAACTGCTTCACAACATCTCATGAAATAATCCATAAACTTTAATACATATTTATTTCCGCTCTCACTTATTGGTAATGGACCTAGAATATCCAACAAAACTAATTGGAATGGATGTGACACTTCTGGTAAGGAACCTAACGGAGCTCTTACTGCTTTATTACTTTTTCTACGTACACAATCTTCACATTTTAAAATATATTCTTCTACGTCTTTCTTTAAACTAGGCCACCAGTATATTGTACTAAGCAAATTCTGAGAACGTTTTACTCCTTGGTGAGCTGAAAATGGAGTTATATAGTGATGTTCTAATACTCTAGAAACAAGACTCATTGGTACTACAATTAAATTTCTATCTCCTTCTTTCTTACATAAAATCCCTCTATCATCTTTAAAATATTCTTCTCTGTTTTCTTTAATTATCTCCTGACATACTTTATCATTATTCTGTTCCTTTACAATGACATCACTTGAAATAACATCTGTGTTTACTGTATTTACCATTCTTGATAAACAATCTGCATTAAGGTGCTTTTTACCCGGTTTGTGTTCTACTTCATATTCAAATTCTGACAATCTCAATGCCCACCTAGTCAATCTAGAACTAGGATCTTTTAAATTTAACAACCATTTTAACACTGCATGATCTGTCACGACCTTAAATTCCCTACCATATAAATAAGCTCTAAAATACTTTGTTGCAAAAACTAAGGCACATAATTCCTTTTCTGTTGTACTATAATTTATCTCTGCCTTATTTAACTGTCTACTGGCATACGCAATTGGTTTCTCCTGACCATCTCTCATCTGAGACAAAACTGCACCAATAGCATAATTACTAGCATCTGTACTCACTATAAACATTTGTGAAAAATCTGGATACATTAAAATTGGATACGACACTAACTTTTCTTTCAATGACTTGAATGCTTCTTCTTGTTCTGAACCCCAATTAAATGGTTCTTCTTTCTTTGTCAGTTTAGTTAAGGGTCTTGCCAATTCGCAAACTTCGGAACAAACTTTCTATAATATTGAAATAAACCTATTATTGATCTCACTTCATTTACATTTTTTGGTCTGGGAAGCTCTTTAATAGCTTTTAAATTTTTAGGATTTGGTTTGACTCCACGCGAACTTACAACATGACCAAAGTACTCTACGCTATCTTGTACAAATGAACATTTACTGGGTTGAATTTTCAAATTGGCCTCTTCTATTCTACTTAACACTTTATTCATTCTCTCTGCATGTTCCTTTATTGTATTGCTAAAAATTATATCATCATCAAGGTATACTAAACACTCCGTCCCTAATAAACCTGTTAGGACGTAATTCTCCATTAATCTCTCAAATGTAGCTGGTGCATTACATAATCCAAATGGTAATCTATTAAACTCGTATTTTCCCATGAAAGTCGCGAAGCTTGTCTTCTCTTTCGCTTCATCCTTCAGCTCTATCTGGAAATACCCACTGGCTAAGTCTAGGGTAGTAAAATAACATGATCCATGCAAAGAATCTAGTGTTTCCGTTACATTTGGAAGAGGATACTGGTCTTTACATGTCAAATTGTTAAGATGCCGGAAGTCAATACAGAATCTCGACTTAATCTATCCATCTTTGTTTCTTTGCTTTACTATAACAACTGGAAACTGCCACGGTGATTTACTCTCTGAAATTATCCCTTTATCTCACATATAATTTACTTGTTCTGCTATCACTGGTTTCAACGCATGAGGAACTCTTTATGGATTTAACTTAATTGGTCTGGCCTCTCCTGTATCTATTTTATGCTTTAATAAGCTTGCGAGGATTTTTCTCAGTGGTTCTACATCATTTTGTAGCAACAATAATTCTGATACACCGGGTTCCGAGACAGCACAATTAACACAACAACATTTGGATCTACGGGGTACGCTATTTTTCACAAATATTACTCCAGCAATCTCAGCTACATGTGCGGCATATCCTACCAATGTACCCTTTGGCACAAAGAGCGTCTCTTTACTAACGTTCACGATTTTGACCAGCGCTGTTACTCTTTTAGACACTCGTGCTGCTGGACCTTTTAGCTTCATTTTAGCTAACCTTACTTTATCACTGTCTGACCAGTTACCCAAGCTGGCAGAACTTTCGACACTCCCTAAAAATTCATGTATAGGTGAGGAACCGTACTCACTCGACCATTTTTCAACTAGTGAGACTACCGACAAGTCTTTTGTACAAATATTACTCTGTGCGCCTTGCACACTTCCTTGGCCTTTAGCGTCCATCATAGTGAGCTCAATATTTATTTTTGTTTACAAATTATTATAATTACTTTACTCGTCTAACTGCGACAAAGTAATCCACGTTTTCCTATCTTGCTTTCGTTTCTTTCGAATATCGTACTGAGTTTTACTCTCATGTTTGCTTTCAACTAGTACTGGTTTAACTGGGGTCGTTGTTCTTTCTACCGTTTTATTTGGAATATTTACTGGCAACGACCTAGGTGGTTGAAATGTTATGCTACCGTCTATATTTTGACTACTTGCAGCGGCTCGTTCTATCGGACCACTTATTTGGAAATCAGTATCAAGCCTTTCAATTTCAAATTCTTGGTAAACACGATCTCTAGGAATAAAACGTTGTACTAGTCTTACTTCTGCTTACAAAACAACACGTCCTGTCGAGGACTCATACTCGTACAACTTATAAGCAGGTGTTGGAAACGATCTCTTAGGATTACCTTTAAATGCAATCTCTAAACCTGAACCTGTCTTAAGCGCTTTTAATTTCTTGCGAAATGGTTCAGCTGTTGACAAGTTAAACTTGGTGTGTTTACAGAAAAATGTATGAATTAAATTACAGTAAACCCACGTTTTATCGGACCTCCATTCAGCGGACTTCGTATTTAACGGACAAAATCTGACGAGACAAAATTATTCCAACATCGGGTCTATTTGTTACATGCAGCACAAGACCTACCTGGTTATTGTGCTTTGGTGAGTGACATCAGGCGCCCGCATGGATAGCCGTGTAAGACGGTAGGCAGAGCTATTTTTAATCGCGCATCAGGGTATGTGCCGTGTCCAGGCAAGAATGATTGTCTACCTGAATATTTTACGGAACTGTGAGATAAACAGCGCACAACCTACCTGGTTATTGTGCTTTGATGAGTGACATCAGTCACGCGCACACAGATAGCCGCGTAACACGGTAAGTGTCCGGGCAAGAACGACTGTTGTGTCCACTTGTGTTTTTACACAGTTGATGTACATGCGCGTTAAAGATTGTGCATTTTTTTTTTAATGAAATGGCGTCTACAACAGGACAGAAAAGGAAGAGAGTAACTTTAACATTAAGCAAAAAAATTGAACTAATAGAAAAGTTAAAGAGGCCAGTGTTCCGGTAGCAAAGTTGAGTGCTGATTATGGTGTCACTAAACAAACTGTGCCTTTTAAGTTGAAATCGTAAAAACCTTTCTCTGAGTTTCTAAAAAAATACCATTCGGCTTCCAAGTTGAATGCGGCTAAAACTCTAGCATAAGCCCCCAGGAAACACATGAAACTTGCTACTGCATCTTCGCACGATGAGGCAGTGTATGTTCAACAACTCTCGTGTGATGTAAATGTGCGAGATGTGGAGATAAGATCTGCTACGGACAAACTAGCACAACACATGCCTTTCTCATGCTCAGCGGTCCCGTCCCTTCCCTTTCAGAAAGAGTATCAAGAACGGTGGCTAGATTATTATCTCACAGACACGGTATACGATACTGCAGCGGGATGCAAACTGCGGTAGCTCAGCTAGACATTTTTGTTTGTGTTATATGTTTAGTAAATAAACCCTTTACTGTGAAATATAAGACAGTAGCTCAAATTCAAGTGACGTGTCACAGGTTACCTACGCAACGTAACATGAAGTCAAGCCGATAGCAAACCTATTTCTCCTTCTACTCTTCCCCCACCCCCCACCCTTGGTTTCTTTCACTCTTCCCCCACCCACGCCCCTGGTTATCTCCAAGAGCGGACAAGGTGCATGCTTATCTTTCTACTCCCGCCAGTCAACACAAACCTTCCCCCTCGCCCCTCTTCCAAAGATTTGCCGACAACAAACATGCTGCATTGCCACGCTATCACACACAGCTTGTTTATTTCCGTGTGCCGATTTTGGTACTTCACGATTTACCGAACATCTGATTTACCAGACCACACCTCCCCCCAACTAGTCCTGTAAAACGAGGGTTTACTGTATGTGAATAATATTCTAACCCCTTTGATGCGTCTGCACGATTTGCAGCAGAAACATATATTGAAAGTACTGTGAATTCGGTTACTTTGCCTTGTTGTCGTCTACTTCCTTCACCAAATAATCTTTTTAACATGACGTATTAATGTATCTGTAGTATACAGCACAAGAGTGGTGCTGAATCTAAATAAGTTCTCTGATATTCCACCCTCACCCAGGTAAATGGATTTATGTCCTCTAAACTAACGTCACAATCTACTGAACCAGTTTTTCTTTCAGCTGCAGGACCATATATGTAAGCTACGTCAAAATGATGAGCACTTTTACAATACACGTGCTTGTTGCAGTCCTGGAACTCACCATGTTCATGAAATATTGGATTTGTCTTGTTAACCGTTATGCTCACTATGCGGAACGCCTCGGGACACTGTAAATGTTGCCACTCTGCAACATTGACAAGATTTATTACAACTTCGTTACGTGTGTTCATTACAAATTACGCAATCAAATAAATTCAACTTGTACTAAAATCTTTGAACAAAATGCTAAAAACTTTGCGGAGTTCGTGATAACACAGGGAAATTTTTCTAAGTCCCTAAAATTACTAAAATCGGGGAAATTCGTAAAAATCCCTAAATACCCTACAATTCCCTAAAAACCCTTCAGAGTGGGTTACGTCCACAGCACTCTGGTGTCGATCTAAAACGCTGCCACCATATGTAGCACCTGGCCGTCGGTGCACATAAAATAAATAAGAATTTAACTAATATTTGAAGAAAAGAATAAAGTTTTAGTATGCAAGTTTAATACGTATTAAGCAAAAGCAATTACAAGCGGTAAATGTGACTCTACTTACGTTCACTGGGAGAAGCTGAATTCCCTAGCAATATTAATGAACTCAATATGAACAGATTCATAACTAATCATGTAGAGTAGCGAGTCGGATAGCAGGACACACAGGAGTTCCTTCTCAGGCAGCACGACATATGAAGTCTCTGGGGTCTCCCTGCAGAATGATGGCGTCTTCAAGATGGCTACCTCCATATATACTGAGTTGGGTGTGGTACTTGGAATAACTGGATCTCTCCCTCCACTCTCTGGGCGTTGGCACTTGTTACCAAGGGAAATACTCCTCTACACCCCTCGCCTCGACTTGGCCACACGATTCAGTATTATTTGAACTGGACTGATATAACTGGTTTTTACTGACTTGGTCACGTGGCAGTACATGTTAAACAAACAGGATATGACCACATGGAAATACTGGTCATGTAAGGGCTAGTCACGCAGCCAGAGTCTGACAAACAACTCTATAATAAACTTGTACTGGATGTGTAACTACCGGTTAGCCTTGATATCATGTAGGTGAGGTGAACTGCTTTCTGATGCAATATCTGAACTGTGTTCTGGGCACTACAATATATTTTGGTACTCAAAGAATTAGAGAATGAGGGTCACATAGCAAAAAGTTCCCCCTCCCCCTCCCTACCACATTGGGATTAAATATTTCACATTTAGATAGGTAGAGCAACAGTACATTCCAAACATTTAAGCAAACTGTAGTGATGTGTAATGGTAGTACCTCACCACTGTGATCTGGGTTTGATTCCCAATAGGGTGGCTTCCAATTTTCCAATCTAGAAAACATGTTTTTGGGCCACTCCCATTTACTTACCCTACTCGTATATCTTGTCACTGATTTATACATGTTATTTCTTACTATTGCTATGACCTTGATGTCAAATGCTGACCAAATACTTTCGCTTAGTTACATAAGGTTGGAGGAAAGAAATTCCTCGTATTGAAGAATTTTGCAGTATTTTTTGGATAATGAATTATATTTCTGTAAGGGTAGCACAATTTCGTAATCAGGAAATTTTTAATTCAGCATAACTTATTGTTACTGTTACACAAATGTTATATTCGTATAATTTTTGAAACCATTGTGCTACTCTTTATGCTTATACTGTATCTGGCTAGCAACACTCTGCAGTTACTTAAATAATTTATGTATAGCTATTTCACTGAAAAGGTTGACTCCAATATTCAATTAATTTGCAGTTGACACAGTTTCGTTCCTGAGGGCGATAAACTACGTGGGTATTAATGTAAATGGGCGCCACTCAAATATTGCCCCGGCTGAGTCCGGGAGACACGAGATATCTCAGGGCGTATAGGGGCCGTGAAGCACTCCTCAGGATGGTGTTGCTGATACTTACACTCTTCCGCTCCCTGTAGGCCAGGAGCACGCCTCACACGCTGCAATGGAAAAAAATAGCTACTTGAAATAACGAGATAACTCTTAGTTTCACTCTTTTACTCGACCACGTGTTTAGGTTACACTAGTCTTTACACACACTTGCAACTTGGCCGTAACTCTTTCCCCGTGTTCTCCTCTACTTAACTTTAATACAGGATATTACGTAATTAATCTGGAGTCCTCAAAAATTGAAGTGACCACTGACCACGTGTGCACGCTAACCAAATGCCTCTGCTGGCGGCTAAGTGTTATATTTATAAACGGATCAAAACAAAACACAATGCTGATCACGTTAACGGTGTGTGTGAGGGAGATAACGATGCAAAAGGTTCTGGATAAAAAATTACTAACAAACAGAATGAACGACAATCAGTTGAAGACTAAGATGTAGGCTCCCTCACAGTACACAACCGGCCGCACTGCACGCTAGAGAACAACTGGGGTGAGAGGTGTGCGCACTGGCCGCACGTGATGCGTGCCATAAGCGCTAGCATCGCTCATGACCACACTCAAAATACATTTACCTTACATAATTATGATTAATTCTAGTCTCATTTGTTTGTCTTCAGATTGCTGTTATTATAATGTACATTAAAAATATATAGTTATTTCCAGGCTTACTCTCGCTGCTATCTCACTTCCCCCCCCCCCCAATATCTCATGACGCGTGTCCGCAGTTCAGGCTTTGGTCTCAGGCCTAAGGAGGTACGATGTTATACCCCCCATCCCCCTCATGAAGACCAAACCTGGCCGCGAACCTGTGTCCACAACACTTTAGGGTGTAGAACAGCACCGGTGACGGCGGGTTGGTGCGCGAGTTAGGAAGTTGTATCGGTGGTAGGTGGTTTGCATCGTGGCGTCACTCTCCGGGCGGAAGGGGGGTGTCAGCCCCTCCCCTCTCCGGGGTCAGCTGTCTTTGTTCAGATATGACAGCACAGCGTCTCTGTGTGTGTGGGGAGGGGAGCCCTCCGCCATCGTGATGGTTGCCGGGGCGGGCGAGGCGTGGGCGAGAGGCCCGTACCTGCCGCCTCCGGCGTTCTTCCGGCGGCTCCTTTACAGTCACCCAGAAAGTTGCGTCGTGCAAGGAGAGCTCTGGGCCCCATCCTCGCCATTCCCCAGGGGATGGCGGTGTGGACGGCGGTTCCTCAGGCTCCATCACGGTAGGCTCCGGGTCTGGGTCCGGCCAGCCTCTCCACGGCTCCGGCGAGAGGGTTGTGGCTGCGTATTCCCCACCATCTTCTACCAGGCCCTCTGTTTGTTCATTTTTGACGTTTTCCTCGCCGTCCTCCGTCGGTTCGTCTCTGCCGTCATCCTCTTCCTCTACTGGTCTTATGTGTGCCGTCCGTAGGTCGTCCCTGTGGACCTTCGTAGTTCTTCCCCTTTGGTCCCTCACTATGTAGCACACGCGGCCAGCTCTCCAGCTGATGGTCATCGATCCTGTCCAGCGCGGTGCCAGTCCTGCACAAAACTGTTGCACTGCCGCCAACAAAGGGTGGTTCCTCATATACACCTGTTCGCCTACTTCCTGCTTTCATGGGGGGCGTGTTGACTGGGTTGTGATCCGACATGCATACTCTTCTTGCGATCTCCGTGCTTCCTCCACGCGCTCCGTCCTCCGCTGTGCCTCTCCTTCTCTCGTGCGCTCTTCCCTCCCCTCCGTCTCTGGTCCACTTGGTCGGGTCAGCTGTTTACCCATTACCAGTTCTGCCGGCGTCGCCCCCGTCGCATCATTTGTCCGTCACCGGAGGCAGAACAGGGCTTTCGCAGTGAGGCTGTCCCACTGCTGATGGTTTTCGTGTAGGGTCAGGTGCAGCTGTTTCTTGAGTTCCTGGTTTCTCCACTCAACTGGGTTGGCCCGCAGGTTGTACACCGACGTGGTGAGGGGTTGAATTTGCAGGTTCCTGCACCACTGCTTCCATGTCCGCCCCACAAACTGCCGCCCGTTGTCCGTCAAGATAGATCTTGGGTAGCCCCACCTGGTAAAGCACTCCCTCTCCAGGAGCATACTCTCTCAGAGGTGCCAACTACTACGGATTATCCGTAGTTTATATGAATTACGATGGTTTACTACGGAAGTGCGGATTCTGTTGATAAACTACGGATTTATTAGCTTCCGCCCCACTGTAAATGAACAAGCGTGTTCCATTGTGTATGCTTGTATTTCGATTCGTAACTCTGTGGATTGTATGACGCGCTATTTCTTTTCCCACGCTCCGGCACACATACATTGTTTTGTTTCTCACTTTTTTAGTTTGCCGAAACCATATTTTGGTGATGGTAGCATATTTAAAAACTAGTGTGTTTACACTTTGCGCGGCACGCGTCGGAAGGTTCTCGTATGTCGTATTTATCTCATACAATTGATTGTTCATATTACTTCGGGCGAGACTGCAGTTGAATCGAATCGTGCATGATTATTGTTTCTTCTTCCGCTGATCGGCCATATTGGAATTTTATCAATGTTGCAGTATTTTAACGAACGTATGTTGATGTGAATGTTTAAATTCGTGTATGAGTTTGAAAGAGAAGAGTGTTGAGAAATGTTGTTCAGAATATTCACAGTTGTGGACACGTTTAAGTGCTTCAAATGTATCTCAACAACACGTGTTTTGTGAATCGTGCAGTTGTGACTTCAGTGTAAACACGGTGGCAAAGATGCCGCCGTCAATACATAGTTACGGTAAAAACACATAAAACATTTTCGAAGTTAGGAATTTCGAGGAAATTTATGTTATAATTAAGTGGTGCTGTAAATCCAACAACAAATGCCGAAGTTACCGATGAACAGGTAATGTGATTGTGTATAGGCGTACACATTTAAAGGCAGTGCTAGAATCGCCGTAAGAAATAACCGTAAAAATTGAACACACACTTTTGAATGATGCATGCTATAACATACTGTACAGCTGCTTAGCCGCCGTAAGTAAAGATGGATGGAAACCTGTCAATTTATTATGGCGCGGTTACGGTTATTTCTATATGACTACTTTATGGTCAATTTAGCTTGGGCTTAAGATACTACATTCACTACGGAAAAATACTGAAAAATACAGATTTTTAGCAAAATTACTACTGAAAGCTTTGGTAAATGGTTGGCACCTCTGACTCACTATGCTTGCCCTTACGTTGCTGACCGAGAATGCCTCCACCCACCGGCTCATCAGGTCAGTGACAACCACCAGGAACTTCTTCCCCCTCGGTGTCCGTGGGTAGGGTCCCATCATGTCCACTGCCAGCCTGTGGGGTCATTGTTGTTCCACTCCCTCTGTTCTCTGGGCTTTCCGCGTCTGGCATTGTTCGCAGGAGTGGACATACGCCCGCACGTCCGTCGCTACCCCTGACCAATGGAAGTGTTCGTGCACGTGTCTGCCGGTTTGTACCGCTCCGGGGTGGCCCGCCCCCTCGTGGTCATGTGCGTAGTGTAGTACGCTTGCCCGGGCTTCCGGGGGGGAAAAGGTTCGCCACCCATCCGTGTTCCCCGGCGATCGGGCCTGTAGGACGCAATCGACTACCCTCGTGTTCGGGTGTGCACCTTCTTCTCTAAGGGTGGTGGCCTTGGGTGACGTGACATGTGCTCTCCGCACCTCCCGCTCCAGTTCCATCCACGTGCCCCCTGGTGAGCTCAGTCAATCCCCAATTGCCTGCAGGACCAACGTATCATGGTCTTCTCGCCACGCCATTTCCTGTCTGACGGGTGGGCAAAGCGTCTCCCAATCGTCCACCTCCGGTGGTATCGTTTCATCTACCGGGTCATGGGATAGTGCGTCTGGTAGCTCGTTCCTACCTGCCACGTGTTCGACGGTGTAGTCAAAGGATTGCACCATCAGTGCCCACCTAACCAACTTGCCTCGATGGCCCTGCATAGTGTCCAGCCAGGTTAATCACTGATAGTCCGTGCGCAGGGTGAATTGTTGTCCGTCTAGGTATGGTTTGTATTTGCGCAGGGCCCACACTACCGCCAAACACTCCCACTCGTTACTGTGGTAGCGTTGCTGGGCAGGTGTGAATTTCACGCTCCTGTAGTCAATGATCAGTTGCTCCCCCTCCTCCATCAGCTGAAACGACACTGCCCCAGCACCTGTCAAACTCACGTCTGTCAGGACGCACAGGCGGTGCTCGGCATCTACGCGTGACAACACGTGGCACCCTGCAAACCTATGTTTCAGTTCTTCAAATGCTCGCGCACATTCCTCGGTCCACCGGAATTTCTGGGGCTGGGACAACATCTCCGTCAGAGGCACACATATTTCTGCAAAGTGGGGCACATACTTCCGCATCCAGTTCGCCAGCCCAATGAATTTCTGTAACTGCTTCCGCGTACGTGGGGGCTCCCAATTTGCAATCTTCGCCAAGTATTGTGGGTGTGCGTAGTTGCCCTCCTCGCGTACTATGTGACCAGGGAACTCTATACTTCGCTTTCCTATGTGACACTTTGCCGGGGATACCACAAGTTGGTGCGTGGCAAGTCGTTCTAGGACACTACCCACGTGTTGTATGTGCTCGTCCCACGAGTCCAACCAGATGATGTTGTCGTCAAGGTACGCGGTTACAAAGTCCCCAATCAGTCCCTCGAGCACTCGTACCATCATGTCCTGAAACGTCGCGGGAGCACATTTCAGCCCGAACGGCATTGTCCTGAATTGAAAATGAACACCATCCGGCGTCGTAAATGAGGTCCTCTCCCCGTCTCTAGGGTGTATCGGTACCTGCCAATACCCTGACTTAAGGTCCAGGGTGGAAAACACTTTCCCTTTCCTTAGTCCCGCCAGTGTGTCGTCCACACTGATCTGCGAGGGTGGGGCTGATTGCGTCACCGCATTCAGCTGGCGGAAGTCTACACAGAATCTAAGGAACCCGTCCTTCTTTGGCACCAAAACTATACGTGCATTTAAGTTACTTTGCGGGGGTTCGATAACCCCTTCAGACTACATCTCCGCTACCTGCTTGCAAATCACCTTCCTCTCCTCGAAACCATACTGCCTAGGGCCTGTGTACATGGGGGTCTCTCGCTCTATTGGAATATGGTGTTCAGCGGCAACAGTGGCGTGCAACAAGTCTGAAAAAGCGAACACACCCGCGAACTCTTGCACCACCTCATCCATGCGGGCCTGGAACTCGGTCGGGACCTCATGTTCCAAGTCCGCCAAGGTCACTCTCTTATGATAAATTGGTTTGGACTCACCCACTGCGTAGAAGATCCGGCAGTTTCCACTCCCCAGGTGTAGGCGTCGTTCTACGACCTCGATCACCGCCTCCTGCTGTGCCAGCCATGGCTGTCCCAGCACCACGTCCTCCAGCAGGTCGTCCACGATGATCGCCGTCGTGGTAGTTGACAGGTCCCGCAGCTGTATCTTGACCTCTGCCGTGCCCAAGGTTGTGCATGACCGTCCTCGGGCAGCAAGGTAGAGGGTCTCGGTGTTTGGCCGTACCTCCTGCTCCTCTACAAACTCCGGCCTGACGAAGGTGTGGGATACGGCTGTGTCAACTAGGGCTGTGACGTCGCGATCGTTGATGCGGGGGCCGGGATACGCAGCAGGCGGTTCGCTTTGGTCGACATCTGGCCCAGGTGTGTAGCACTGCGTGATACAGGCGGGTCTACAGGGAGGTCCTTACGCTGGGAACGTCCCCTCACTCCCCGTTTCCCGGCTGCAGTCCCTGTGCGTTGCGCATCGGGCAGTCCCTATACCAGTGTCGCACACCCTTCTCACATGTTCTACACAGAGGAGGTTCGTTTTGGCCCTGCGGAGCTCCGGGATTGGCTGGTGCCTCGATTTGCCTCAGTCTCTGTTTGGTTTCGCTCGTATAGTTGTGCTCCTTGTGCGGTGTCACCGCGCGCACCAGGCTCTTTCCGCTGCCAGCGCCTTGTCTACGAACTCTGCCACATCGTCCCCAGGTCACAGTCTTACGAACAGCTGCAGTGATGCTAGTAGGAGTCTGGCGATAACGGGCAGCGCCTGCTTACCGTCCGCCCCCGGTGCAATGCGCCGGAACAGGTGTATTTTCCACTCGATGAACTTCTCCACGGCTTTTCCCTTCTTGCTGTTGCCTTCCGAAAAGTGCAGCTCTCTACCGCCTGCTCCTTCGCGAACCTGGCCCACAGGCCCGTGGCTAGCTCTTCCCATGTCGCGTACGGTCCGCCCCAGACATACCACCTCTCGCGGGCTCCCCCTCGTAGCTGTCGACTCACTCTCTCGGGCCATTCCTCCACTGGTGCTCCATATCTGTGTAAATGCTCCACGCAGCAGTTCGTGAATCTGTCCGGGTCATCCAGAATTGTTCCGCTAAACTCCAGTAGCGACACATTTTGTGGGGGGGGGGGCCATGAGTCCGTTCCGTTCCAGTGTCTCCGTCGTGTCACTTCGCGGTTCCAACTTCTCTGGTGTCGACATTCCTACCGGCCTTGCTGCAACTGCCATCCTGACACACTGCTCGCATGTAAACACTCCATCCCCGAGTGACGTTAATTTGCCTGCTGTCGCGCAAGTCCTGTGACGGGCCGTCCCGCATGTCACACATGTAAACACTTACCTGGATCGTCCCTTGCACTGTTATGCCTTACATTTTACCAACTCGTTCCCCCCTCGCTCTCTCACACTCAGTCCCTCTGTTTTCACTATCTGCCCAAGTGTCGTACACGTGCACTCTACAGTCCTGAACATAGCTTGTACTGCGGGACCTACGTTCCCCGGCCACGCGCACTGCATACACTCTTCCACTGCCCACATTATTTTACTTTCGGGCACGCCTGTGCACTTAGCACAGTACCTGGTATTGTTGGATTCGTTTCCTGCCGCCCTGTGGTCGGTTCCCATTGTCGTGCGTCCTCCAAGATGGTGGGCGGAAGTGCGCTCACCCACGTGGTTCTGGTCGGCTTGATCTCGATGAAAATTCACTTGCCAAAGCGTTGAGTGCCAACTGACACAGTTTCGTTCCTGAGGGTGATAAACTACGTAGGTATTAATGTAAATGGGCGCAATGCAACTATTACCCCGGCTGAGTCGGGGAGACACGAGATATCTCAGGGCATATAGGGGCCGTGAAGCACTCCTCAGGATGATGTCGCTGATACTTACACTCTTACGCTCCCTGTAAGCCAAGAGCACACCTCACACGCTGCAATGGAACAAAACTAGCTACTCGAAATAACGAGTACCTCTTAGTTTCACTCATTTACTCGACCACGTGTTTCGGTTACACTAGACTTTACACACACTTGCAACTTGGCCGTAACTCTTTCCCCGTGTACTCCTCTACTTAAGTTTAATACAGGATATTACGTAATTAATCTGGAGTCCTCAAAAATTGAAGTGACCACTGACCACGTGTGCACGCTAACCAAATGCCTCTGCTGGCGGCTAAGTGTTATATTTATAAACGGATCAAAACAAAACACAATGCTGATCACGTTAACGGTGTGTGTGAGGGAGGTAACGATGCAAAAGGTTCCTGATAAAAAAATTACTAACAAACAGAATGAACGACGATCAGTTGAAGACAAAGATATAGGCTCCCTTGCAAAACACAAACGGCCGCACTGCACGCTAGAGAACAACTGGGGTGAGAGGTGCGCGCACTGGCCGCACGTGATGCGTGCCGGAAGCGCTAGCATCGCTCATGACCACACTCAAAATACATTTACCATACATAATTATTATGATTAATTCTAGTCACATTTGTTTGTCTTTAGATTGCTGTTATTATAATGTACATTAAAAATGTATAGTTATTTCCAGGCTTACTCTCACTGCTATCGCATTTCCTCCCCCCCTTCCCCCACAACACGTGTCCGCGGTTTAGGCTTTGGTCTCGGGCCTGAGGAGGTACGACGTCACAGTAAACATTATTCTGCTTAATTTTGTGGATGCTAGGCTTCATTAAGTGAGACCAAACTATAGCTGGATATCATAATGTTTGGAGTAAATTTGAGCCACAAATTATTGAACGATGTATTAACTTCAGAAATAAAAATTAGCCCCATGCATGTTAAGTTATGCATTCTACATAAAAATGCTATATAGACTAATTTGACCGTTTCTATTTTGATTGCTCAGTTACATACCAAGTTTTGCTAAGTTTCATTTGTTACACTTTATTGTACTTTAAGTGTTCATTGTTAATTTAAATTTATATATGGTTTTGAAAGCATGTTTTGTTTGATTAGTGTATTTAATCCGAAGGTTCCATATTTGTTTTAATATATTTACAATTTTCATAAACAAATCTAACAGAAACCCTTATAATACACACAGCGTAAATTCAAAAAGCATTTCTCTGTCTATACACCTGTCACAGTGTGGTGTTTTGGAATTATGCAGTATTTATTATTTTCCAGAGAACTGTTGGAGATTGAAGAAAATAACACTGTCTTGAATTTTGAAATGAAGGGTTACATAACCAAGCCTAAGTATGTTGCAAAAAAATTAACAATGTTGCTTTTTGTCAATAACAGACTGGTAGACTCAACAGGTAAGATTATTGGACTTAATACTGTGTAATTTGCTTGGATTCAAAAATAAAACTGTTGAAGTCAAACTGTTGTGTGTTTAAATTAGTTGAATTTTTTGGTTGCCTTGGTATCCAACTTTACCTTTATTAACATTGTCTTAAACTGGTGTACCATGACAAGTTTTACTGCCTAAGATTTTAGTTATGTGATCAATGTTTGCTCCATTGTTTGCTCCCATTTTGTATAGAAAGCTTTTCTTGTTTGTAAGTATATTGTTAACAACCAAGGGAGTCACAGCAGAATGATTTGGGGGGAGGGGCAAAATTTAAGGATACATATTCCTCCTTCCCCTAATAATTCATTAACTGTAAATATAGTTTTTCTAAGTGCAGGGTACTTGAATTTTAAAAAGAATAATGACTAGCTTATTACGGAACCATGAAAGTTGAAGCTGTACGCACACAATTCTAATGTGTAATATTACGTCTAACTGAACTGTGCTGAACCTAGGAGTTAAAGCTATAACAGTGAAAGATGTTAAGTGTGTGTTTAATTTTGTTCAACTGTGATTGGTTTTGCTATGGGGGCATATGAATATGTATATTACAGGAGAAGACTTGCGTGAACTTAATTTAAATTGAATTATAATTATTCGTAATCTCTTACTTGGGGTGGTCACTTTGTGCAGTTAAGTAATTTCAATTAATGTGTGTAATTGTAAAAGTGTTTTTGGATATATATATATATATATATATATATATATATATATATATATATATATATATATTTTATTTCCAGTATTCAAATTGTGATCATAGCAAAGTGAAGCTTGTGTGATCCAGCAGCACTTTAACGTGACACTCACTGAGATTCATGGGGGCTAAATGAAGAGAGACTATTCAGGGGAAGGCTAAGAATACCCATAGGCGCCAGTTCTGCAGTTTTAGCTCAGTGAAACGTGAGCACGAGACGTCTCTCTCAGGTCATGTGGCCGACGACCATGTGGCTGCCCCCAAGCAGCGTCACTGATGTTGGTGATCTTGAGCCTGGCTATGTATACTTACACATACACACTTAACCCCAGTTTAGGTGAGGGCCACGCCTCTTCGACACTGAAAGACACGTGAGGCACTGGGTTCAGACCCAGTTCGAATACGGAAATGATAAGGTCTGTTGATTTAAACTAATTGAATAATACTTGATGATTATGTACATATTTGCTACAAACTACTGTAACCGCAGTTTGGCCCCTGGACAGAACACGTATGTTAACACTAACTTATTAAAAGATTCAATACACACTACACAAGGTCCAGGGGCGGCACGAGAGCACTTCTTCTGCACGTGTGTCCTGCTCGGTGGTCAGACGAACAAGCCCTGCGTCTGGGAGATGGCGCGCGGAGGACACAGCATCTCCTGCCAAAACACTACAAAACGAATTGAGATGAAATGGTGATGGTGAACAAATAAATACACTTGATGAAATTAATAATTAAAACATATTACCTTAATCAGGAAACTAGTAAATTTGAAAACAACCCAATAATAAAATTTAAAAACTTAGCAATGATCTAAATTAAAATGAAATAAGAATTAATGAAATTCTGCCTGTCTGTATCCTATTATCTAACACATGTCTCTGATTACTAATGTTTCCATGTGAACTACCTTTAAATAATAATAATAATAATAAAGAGTATTAGACGGTATGGTTGTCAACTTGGGCAAGTCTGTTATCCTGCTTTAGGGTCGCACTGCACGTGGCCCATTCCTTATCCCTGACGGAATGCGAACAGTGCGAGGCCTTGGCACTCGCATCTTACATACTCACACTTTCACTCACCCTAGCTGATGTCTGAGGTGGCCCGGGAGATATACTAATTAGCAGTGCGGCCAATAATTAGCATATTCGCATCGGTTGTACCTGATGCAAGAGTAGTGGACGAGTTGTAGCAGGACAAACGGTCTGAGAAAGATACGTGGACATCTGATTCACATCAACTTGCCACAGGTGATCACTGTGTTGTCTCTCACCAGTAATACATGTTATTAATTTTTTTTTTCTTTCAGGCATCCGGAAAGGAATTGAGAAAGCTTACAGTTACTACTTTGAAAATGATTGCCATCCATTTGTTTATATAAAACTGACAATTGATCCAAGAGTTGTAGATGTTAATGTTCACCCAACGAAACATGAAGTTATTATCTTACATGAGAAAGCTATTGTAAATAAAATACAATGTTGCATTGAAAATGTGTTATATTCAGAAGCTGGTGAAAATTGTAAATATACACAGGTGTGTATATTAATGCTATGTTGGAATTTTATTTAACACTGTTAAGAATATACTTGTGTTAAATTACTTTATAAATATAATATTTTGTGTTTAATATTTTTCTGCTGACTACCTATTCTTTTGAAATCATGTGCTATTTGAAATCTTTTATATAGTTGCAGAGAAAGCACATAGTATAACACAATGAAGTGGTACTTTGTAAAATGAGAACATGGTACTACTAAAAATATTTTTGTTGTGTGTGACGATCAGCATCCGTTTGTGCTGACATGACAATTTGTTCACTGGCAAGGCACAGTAATAGTACTAGGTTGTGCTGGAGTTGAGTTTGTTACAGAGTGTGGCATGTCGAAAGTGCGGCATGTCCCTTAGCTTGGCTCTGGTGCGTACATATGTGGGGACATGAAATTTTAGCCAGTAATTGGAAAATAAATGACAGTCTGTAATTATATGTTTTCAACTTTAATGGAAATGGTACATTTTTGAAACTTACATTCCAGTACTCATTAAAAATGTACCATACAACAACACTGGTACCTTACCTTCATGATTACTGATGAAGTTAAATTGTTTCCCAGAAATAACAACATGAATTAGGTGTTTGTGTTTTTCCACAAGTTAACCAGCTTAACTTATTAACCATCGTAGCAAACATTTTCAACATCTGTTAATAACATTTAGCAATGTATGCTTATGTATCAATACTACATATTTGTCTAGTTTTTAGATATAGTAGAACGCCGATTAAACTAAATGCCACAGGACCGGAAAATGTTTACTCTAAATCAATGCTTCGTTAAATCCAACTTTAAATTTTCACCCCCCCCCCTTCTTCCCCTCCCCGTACAAAAAAAAATTAAATCCTCGGGCATTGTCGGAAATGGAAATAATTTTTACAAAGTATGATAGCCCACAACAAAAACATACTGCAGTTACCTTCAATAGGTAAGCTGCGGCCCTAAAGAAAAAATAATAATAAAAAAAACTTTAAAAATTGCCTATGGAACACTCGTCGTGCAGAGCGCGCGCCCGGTGGGTTGACCGCATGCTCGCGTGCATCAACACGTGAGAGGTGATGATAAACACAGCTGAGTCATCTTTCTTTCCGTCTCTCTCCCGCGCCACCAAGAAATTTTGGAAATTTCCATTTTAAAAAAACCCACGAAAACTGAAGTAAAAGTTTGAGAGATAGCGGTAAATTAATGAATATGCGCAGCGGCGGCCATTGTAACTTACAGGCCGCCGCGCTCATGAAACAAACTGGTGCTGCCCACCTAAAATATTTTGCACTCAAGTGTTTTTCGGCATCGGTGAAACATATTGTCGCAAAGGTTATGAACATAGGGGTAGCTAAAGGGAAACAATTACGAAAGCAATAACCTAAAATTCTAACATTAACCTGATGGGAGCCATCCACCAGCATTCTGTTATAGGCCAGATCGGACACCTCAAAATACACTAAATTAAACATTAAGGTAGAGCAAAACAATAACATAGGGGTAGCGAGAGGTAAACATGTCTAAAATAGGGGAATGGGATCTTTTCATAGTCTGAAGTATTTCTTATAATCTACAAATAATTACATTCTTACCAACGTTTAAGACTTTCCTTATTCTACTAGGGGGAAATAGTACCTATCATAAAGTAATTAATTAAATAAAGGCAAATACCAAGAAAGTCGCGTTCAAAACAACTCTGTATTAACTCAAAAGGTTTACAAAATGGTGATTTATCAGCTCGTACACTGAGCAAACAGTTTTACAATAAATGGCCCTCAACTGATTAAAATTACAATACTATTTGTTATAACTTCAAAACAAACAAGGGGCGGTTTCTGCCACGAAGGGAAACACAAAACTTTATCTTTAAAATTCACACTTATTTGGGATTTGATTAACAACTGCCCATTAAACACTAGAATACTTTACTTGGGGACACATTACTCTATGAATAAAAAAAAGGGGGGGGGGGGGTCAAAGACACAACTTGGAGACTGACTGACATTACAATAAATTAAGTTACTCTGTATGACTTTGTGTGACTCTCAGCTCGGACCTACTTTTCTACTAACACACAAATAGGCTAATTAACTGATCACATAGTGTACTGAAGTCCCTCTGGGTTCCTCCAACCCTCGGCCTCGACGAAGGAATCAATCAGTCGAAGACCAAGCAGTGAAGACGAAGACTAATCCCCGAATCAGCGACATAATCTCTCCGAAACGTTTCCCAACAACTACTTTTGTAACTTTAGGCTCGTAAACACTTCCTGGACGTTCGAACGTCTGAGCACATGGTCAAACAAACAGTTAACGTTCAGCGAAAACAGACGGAGGTGTTGAGGTTATTATCCGAGAACATCTGCACAGCGCTGAAGTACCAACATACACGATTCCAGGACTGCAAACCTTGATGACATCATGCCTGCCAACTTAAACAGGTTATTTTCTCGGGCTTCTACCGAGAAGCAATCAGGGGAATGGGAGGGGGAAACAAGCTACGCTAGCTTTTCTCAGCCCGGCTGTGTGGTAAACCTACGTCATCCTAGCTGATGACCAGTGACTTAATCAAAGCTCTTCGCATTAACTAGCCTGCACGTGGCCCATGAGTACCGTAAACATAACTCATCAGCTGTTGTTTGGCTGAGTGCTCAATGACATAACGAAATGCAGGTGGACAAAGTGCTCGGCGCACGCACAAACACGGCGACAAGAAAAGACGCTACTTCACTAGAAGGCTACAAAGAAAATAACACCACATGTGTTGTGTACAGAATTACGTTTAAATCTTACATCACCCAGCTCTACTCGGAATAGCAGCGGCCTACGTGAGCTGTATCACGGCCATACCGTGAAACAATCGCCTATCTCAGGCATAACATGTAGAGGTATTAAGGAGGGAGGGGGAAATTAGACTAAAACTGTAAAATACTATTAACGATACACAGCCGCTTTTGTTAAAAAAAAACTAGAATTCAATAAACTCTAAAGTGAGGAATTATTTAAAGCAGGGTTCTGAACAAATAATTAAGGTATCTTAATAAAAACAAAACCAGAGAAATCACTTCATGACATTTGTCCTCCTAAAGTAATTTGTGTCCCACAAATTCAAAAACACTCAAAAATATCAATAAAGCAAAAACTATTCTTACTGGGATCACAGATTACCAAGGACCTAAATGAAATTACTAACTTAAATCAATATCCTGGCAGATACCTTCAGTTTACAATAATGACTTTTACTTTTTCCATAAAACAAATTGGGCCTCATTTTTTTCTTCTTCAATGTTTTCTTCTTCTTCTTCTTCTTCTTCTTCTTCTTCTTCTTCTTAGAAACAGAAAATTGTCTTCATTACAACGATTCACATTAACTCAATCTACTTAGAAGTGTGTGTGTGCGCGCGTGTCGAAAGAAGTGGCAAATACAATAATTGGAACAATCTTATCTTGTGGATTCTGAAGTGGCTCGAAGCTGTTGCCTTGCAGCGTGTTGAAGTTGTGGAGGAAGGATTCAGACCAGGAATAACGTCTTACAGACTGCACCTCATCGAACCTCCAAAAAGCCAGCGCTGCTCCAGCCAGCAAGTAGTCGAGTCACAGCAGGATCCCAACTTTTGGAACACCAAAGTACCTACGGCATAACTTAGAGACATCAATAACACATAAAACAACTTTACACAGGACACAACCATTAAAACTCTTTTTCAAATAAATCTCATGATGATAGTTGATGGAAAAGATACTGTACCTGACCAATACATAAAACAATTAAACAAATATCTGTTAACCTAAAATAAATTAAACCCACCCAACATTAATTAAAGCTCTTAACACAAGTCTTGGAACAGAAAGGAATAAATCTAGGATAAACTTAAGGACTAGACAATAAGGATGGGGAAGGATGCGCTGTACACACTAAGACTTTGTGGCGTCCCACACCTTGTTGACGACAGTCCATCACTACTTCAGCATCACAGTCCATTACACACATTGGAGTCGACAGTGTAGCTCACGCCAACTACAAATCATTGTGCACAAAGCCATGGAAGCGGACTCGACCGGCCAGATGACAAAACAGGGGGCAGAACCAGGAAGACCCCTCTGCAGTGGCCAGGAATCCAGCTTCGCCATTTTCTAACCTCCCCAGAGACAGGGTGCCATCCTGGAAGGGCAGACTCGACTGGCTGCAGGTGTAGGTACCAATAGCGGTGTTGGAGTGGTAGGCCTACAATGTTATCAGCCAGGAGATCTTCTTCATCCCAATTTCCAGGGCCAACCCAAGTCCCAGGGTCAGTTACAGCTAGGGTGGAAATCTCTTCCAGGTAATGAAATGAGTCCATGAGCTCACACCATACAATGGAAGTCCAAACTACTATTGGCACAACATACCAACAGCCATCCCTCTTGTTTCACCCTAAACACTGTTCGTGAAGCACTAAACTTTTCAAATCTAACCAAAGAGTCTTTTCATCTCTCTTCTACTAACTTATTCACTTACTGTAGAGAGTCTCTCGCACACGTCGACAACCGAAACATTTCCTTCTGTACAATAAGGGAAGGGAAAGAAAGAATTCAAGCTCTTAACCTCCCACCCATGCAACTAACTGTAATGTAAGCACTGAAAACAAAAAAAAGTTCAAAATTAATGCTACTCAAGTCCTAATATAATAATTTTTCAAAATTGGTACAGGCTTTCTATCATCAACCACAGTTTTATCATTTCATTATTAAATTTTTCTTTACAAATACATTTAAAAATAAACTTCACTCAATTAGTTGGTCTCCTGGGAAGGAACTGAACCTATAGGCTACCACTGAGCCTCTACTGACATCGTCTAAGCTGTCCTTTGCAGCTTCTCACAATAAAGTGCCTCCTCATGAGGACAGGTGCACACTCTGTAAACACATCTCTGTAAGCAAATAACAGCCACACATGCTGTACACTATACGTATTTAACTATATTAGTCCTTCCAGGAGCCAAAATGTCTTTACTATTCAATTTAATTTATAATTTATTCTTATTAAATTTTTACTTTTCCTTATGCCTCCATTGAAAATAACTTGAAAATAGTAATTAATAACTGACAGGAAATGGAAATTTAAGTTACTAGGTTAAGGAAGATAGCACGTACAAAGTTAATTTTCATATGTGACACATAAAACAGAATGTAACAACTTTTAAAATTTCTTCAGACAATTAAATTACAAAAATAAGGTACTGTCTGGTTAAATACTTGTTGTAATAAATGTTTGTTAATTTAGTTTATCACAAATAATAGTTGAATTTGCAAAATCCATTAAATACAAAATACTCAAAAAGTGCCTTTCAAAATAAAATTCTCTTGGAAATAAAAGTTGCAGATTCAAAATTAAAAACCTAAATATCAGAAGACTAGCTGCAGAACTATATAACAGGAGTTATGGCAGAACTGATATAAAACTACTGGTTCCCAGGGAAAACTGCTAACTCCTCCTTAGGGCTAATAAAACAAAAATTAGAAAACAGACACACACACAACACTCTGCTGAACAACAAAAATTTTAAGTTTACTAGTTATTCTCAATGTTACATTATCTTTATTTTCAACTAGTAAGCCTACTTTCAAATTAAATAAAACTTCTTACTTTTCATTTTCTTTCGGGTGAGAGTTGCAAAATCATTCCTAACCTTACCTCTTTAAATTTAAATACTTTGTAAAACATTGTCAAGGGAGAGAAAACCTAAGTCGTGTAACACATGGTAACTGCCTTATCCTAAGGTCAACTAACAAACACTGATATACACCCTTCCAAGGTACACATTCCCAGTATCCTAAGTGAGGAAAAACTCAAAATGACTGCCCTTACCTTACCTAGGGTCAGCCCACATAAATCTTCTCCAGCTCCGAGAGTATCTACTTGTACTTGTACTTAATGGTGACAACCCGCCTTCCCACCCACATTGTCTGTAATAACAGCCCTAATGACTGAGGGACAAGAGCTCTAACAAAATGCCACGCCCTCAAACATTTATCTTACTGACATGACAGTACTACTATTCTCCCTGACAACATACTTTTATTTTCCATAACTCACCCCATTTCAATTAATTTATTTTCAAAATGAAATTTCCTTACTTGGTCCTATGACCTCTTGACTTCCTAACATAACTGAAACTTCACTATGGCACTCTGCAATTATCAGTTAACCTCATCATGTTACTGCACTTCTACAGTTCAAACAAATTGACATTAAAAAAAAAACACTATGTGTGTAGGCCTACGTACTTTTTATTTTTAACATTCTTAAAACAATTACTTTCACCTTATTATTCCTGTTGGCCGCAAACATAGAATTTTTTGCTCCGACTTGACGAACTGCAAAACTAGGTCACGTCTCTGGAAATCACAATCTTCTTGTCTCCCGGCGATGTCCCACGAATGGTTCACGTCATCACGAACACAGCACGGGAAACTGTTAACACTAAAAAAAACAATATGAGTGTCTATTCCTTATAAAATAAATCAACAACCTGTACGGCCTAAACTATTTCAAAACAAATCTAAACAAAACATTTACTCTTTAAAGGGCAGCCAACGGTTGCTGCTCGCACAAAACAAAAATCCTGTGGCTTCTTGCCAAACATTTACCTTCAATTAAACAATAATTTAAATCTAACGAGGTTTTGAACCCTTTTATAAAACAAACTTACTCCTTAAAATGCTGCGCATACAACTCGCGTTTACGACGAAACCTACAAAATAACTTTGGACCAAACACGTCACGTTAAAAATGCACGACTAGACTGAGGACCTAAACGCCATCTATCATAAGCCACGCGAACGTAACTACAGGTGCTGCCACCTGTTGCTAGCGCTTACACTAAAGGCTATGCGTGCGATAACCATGCAGCTCATTTACAAAATATAAATTCAAACTAAAATCTTTCTGTTACAGTCAACTGATTATTTCTTATAATTTGAATAGTTATAGCAAACAACAATTACTTTCACGCATCTTCTTTTAATCTAGGTAATTTATTTAATTACGACTACTTATTTACTCTTAATTAAAATAACTCAAATCTTACACAAAACAAACTTGAAAACTTATGTTATGGTCCTTTGTAATTAACTTAATGCATCCTACGGTAACAAAAACCTATTTTAAAAACTTTTTCTTGTGAAAATAATTTGTTACTGACTGAAAACGTACGACACTCCGTACCAAGAAACTATCCAGTTACCTTACTACCATGCCGAAACTATGGCGAACCCAAAAATTACTACTTGGCCCATTTCAATTTCTTCAAATTTTCTTTTACACTACTACTTAAAACTACAAGTATAAACTTAGCTGCTAAATTCTACGTGTCGGTGCATAAGGCGTGCTGAGAGCCGCAATCAAAACTAACTAATAATTAAGCTACTATTTCTAAACGTAACCCACTGGTATTACCATTTTTTTGTACCACTTATGGTACACAAAGTAAACAAACACATGATTACTTACAATAAAATCTTCAACAAACTTAAAACTAGTGACTACCGCATCACAACACTTTTCCTGGGCCTAACAAAAATACAAATTACAATTACTCCCACCTCCAAGTTATCTGTTTACTTACATTTCAGTGACCTTCATGTCAATTAAGTTACACTTACCTCTTTACGTAATTCAGGAATAAAACCTGTTACACACAGCAAATTAACGGGACTTAGAATTTAACTTATTTCCAATCAAATAATTAACATTAAACAGAAAAAGAAATAGCATGCACGTCCAACATACCCAAAGCTAATTAAGTTCAAATTTACTGATAAAATTGGGTTTGTCCTTTGGACAAAACATTTAACTAGCCGGTGCCAAACGCCAACTGTCGCAAAGGTTTGTGAACATAGGTGTAGCGGTGGTTACTAAAACAATAACCAAAGCGATAACCTAAAATTCTAACATTAACCTGAAGGGAGCCATCCACCAGCATTCTGTTACAGGCCAGATCGGACGCCTCAAAATACACAAAATTAAACATTAAGGTAGAGCAAAACAATAACATAGGGGTAGCGAGAGGTAAACGTGTCTAAAATAGGGGAATGGGATCTTTTCATGGTCTGCAAGTATTTCTTATAATCTACAAATAATTACGTACTTACCAACGTTTAAGACTTTACTTATTCTACTAGGGGAAAATAGTACCTAACAGGAGTAATTAATTAAATAAAGGCAAATACCAAGAAAGTCACGTTCAAAACAACTCTGTATTAACTCAAAAGGCTTACAAAAAGGTGATTCATCAGCTCGTACACTGAGCAAACAGTTTTACAATAAATGGCCCTCAACTGATTAAAATTACAATACTATTTGTTATAACTTCAAAACAAACAAGGGACGGTTTCTGCCACGAAGGGAAACACAAAACTTTATCTTTAAAATTCACACTTATTTGGGATTTGATTAGCAACTGTCCATTAAACACTAGAATACTTTACTTGGGGACACATTACTCTATGAAACACACAACTTGGAGACTGACTGACATTACAATAAATTACAATAAATTACTCTGTATGACTTTGTATGACTCTCAGCTCGGACCTACTTTTCTACTAACACACAAATAGGCTACTAATGATCTTTGAAAGAACTGTGCAATGGGAGTTCATGACTAGATTCAGTTTCTTGGACGTACTCCATTGCAAAATTGAACGACTACTTAACTGATCACATAGTGTACTGAAGTCCCTCTGGGTTCCTCCAACCCTCGGCCTCGACGAAGGAATCAATCAATCGAAGACCAAGCGGTGAAGACGAAGACTAATCCCCGAATCACCGACATAATCTCCCCGAAACGTTTCCCAACAACTACTTTTATAACTTTAGGCTCGTAAACACTTCCTGGACGTTCGAACGTCTGAGCACGTGGTCAAACAAACAGTTAACGTTCAGTGAAAACAGACGGGGGTGTTGAGGTTATTATCAGAGAACATCTGTGCAGCGCTGAAGTACCAACATACACAATTCCAGGACTACAAACCTTGATGACATCATGCCTGCCAACTTAATCAGATTATTTTCTCAGGCTTCTACCGAGAAGCAATCAGGGGAAAGGGAGGGGGGAAACAAGCTACGCTAGCTTTTCTCAGTCCGACTGTGTGGTAAACCTACGTCATTCCAGCTGATGACCAGGGACTTAATCTAAGCTCTTCGCATTAACTAGCATGCACATGGCCCATGAGTACCGTAAACATAACTCATCAGCTGTTGTTTCGCTGAGTGTTATCAATGACGTAACTAAATGCAGGTGGACAAAGTGCTCGGCGCACGCACATACACAGCGACAAGAAAAGACACTACTTCATTAGAAGGCTACAAAGAAAATAACGCCACATGTGTTGTGTACAGAATTACGTTTAAATCGTACATCACCCAGCTCTACTCGGAATAGCAGCGGCCTATGTGAGCTGTATCACGGCCGTACCGTGAAACAATCGCCTATCTCAGGCATAACATGTTGAGGTATTAAGGAGGGAGGGGGAAATTAAACAAAAACTGTAAAATACTATTAATGATACACAGCCGCTATTATTAAAAAAAAACTAGAATTCAATAAATTCTAAAGTGAGGAATAATTTAAAGCAGGGATCTATAAAAAAATTAATGTATCTTAATAAAAACTAAAACCAGAGAAATCACTTCATGACAATATTATTTACTTTAATTTTTTGTAAAAAGTCTGCATAAATAATATAATAACTTATTTCATTGTATAGATACGCTGGTTTTATCACGGGACGTGTCAGGAAATAATCACGCTGGACACCACTGCACTTTATCGGCAAAAGAATTAGGGGGTAAAGCAAGCTGCACGGTAGCGTATTCTGACGGAGATGTGAAGCACTATCTGTGAATTAATACTTGTGCTGTCTGCTGCGGCGCTGTGTGGACTGGGTATCTAGATGCTCATTCACTCGCCAGCTGCCCGGATGAGGATCTATGCGCGTGTTTGTTAAGCAACACAGCATCGCTCGCTCGGCTGTCTTTGCTCGGTGGCGCCCGCTCAGCTCAAAATCACTCCCGCTGCCAAAGTTTTAAATGAATTTTAACTATTTTTTTCCCTTGATGGAGGGTTTAATTAGCACTATCTATGGAGAAACATTATTATACTGCAGCCAGTAAACGTATTTTTAATAGACCTACACTACACTTTATATTTTATTTGATCAAAGTTACTTAGTTATTTCATACGTTTTTGGTTATTTTTTCATAGTTCCTAAAAGTATTTTTGGTTAATCGCTGTTTTCGTGATTCCCGAGTTCGTTAAATCAAGGCTCTACTGTAATGGAAAATACACCATGCAATAAAGATGCCACAATTTTTTTAGCAAGTACAAAAACTGCACTTCTTTGGTAGCAAAGATTGCAACTACAGTACTTAGTGAACTAAAGGAGTAAGTAAGAGTGAGAAATTGAGAAAGTTAGTAGATAGGTGAGTGTCACAACGTCATTCTTATAGGCCGTAGAGCTAACAGACATGCTTTGTTACACTGTAAGAAGAAGCTCATCGTTGCTTTGTAAGTATCTTTACTGTACTGTTTGTGAATGCTCAAGTATACTCAATAATAGAAAAAAAAGTACAAGTGATTTCATATTGTCTAAAAAATATTTAGTTAAGATAGTTTTCCAAAATGACAAAGGCATACACTATTTTCAGTATGTACCCACAAAAGAAAATAATGTAAAACAAATACAATTCACAACATAAAGCATAGACAGCAAACAAAACATGAACTGAAATGTATTAACTATCTATTGTATACTATCATGTTGTTTGTACACATTACTCTATTTATTTCAGTATGTTGTTTATTATCTTAGGTATCATGTCATTTTTCACATCCTTTTTGAAAATTATTATTTGTAATCCATCACATATTGATCTTATCTTAAATTCGAAGTATTGTAAACTACTTTTGGATGTACCATAATTAAAATATAATTCAGTTTGTTGGATTTAGACAATAATTTGTAATATAAACAGGTTTTTGGCTTCAGGCTTTGTTACCTGGTGCTTCAGAGCCGTCCACCGAATTTGCAGAGAAACCTAAGCCAGCTCCTCAGAATATGGTTCGGACGGACAGCACAATTCAAACTCTTGATAAATATGTAGTTAATGTCAAGGAAGCACCAAGTAGTACTACTATTGTACAGCAGGAAAAATCAACTAAACCTCCAAAAAGGTGAAAATTTTCATTCAGTAAGTTAATTTAAAGTTATACTGTGGTTTTAAATTTGAGATAGTGTTAGTAAGGGCCCTTAACTGCACAGTTCTTGAATATGTTTACTTCTTTAACAATTAAGCTGTTTGCATACGTCCACAACGACCTCCAACAAATTTGTACACAAGCGTGTACATGAGTGCGTGTTCACAACATGCCTGCACACATGTTTATTCATCATCTTCTATTTCAGAGGAGGAACTTAGGTATAGACCACAGGATTAGAACTTGTTATGTTAAGACCATGACTACTTATGCAGCTAGGTAATTGAATCTGGTAGCATAATCTGACAAAAATAGAATTAACTTATGCACTTAACATTAGTACAGACATTGTCTTATAGGACGTAAAGTTTATCCTGTATAGTTGGAAGTCTTTCTCAACTGTACTTTTTTTTTTCATACCATCAGAAGACAGTATTATGTAATAATTTTAAACAATTTTGTGTAAACTACCATGTAATCCATAAGAAATGGAAGCTGTATCCCTGAAACATTTAATAGTGAAAATTGTGTTTATGAAGTTAGTGTACCTTAGAGGAGCTATCAGATATTAATACTTAAAGAAACATGAACATAAAATACAGTGGCTCCTTTGTCTCGTTACAGATATTGACTATAATTTAACTTAATATTTTAGAGAATTTAACTCACCTTTGCATATTAGTATGTCGAACATGTTTACATATCCGCACAGGAAATCAGCATGCATTTTTCGAAGAAATTTAGGAGTGTGTATTTAACTCATCTACAATTTTCATGTTTATTCTGTGGAATTCTCTTCAATTGAGAATGCAGTTATTTAAAGTACGAACATTGCAAATCTGCTAAGAAAATAAGCACCGCAAGCTGGTTATCACATCATCTCTTTTGTTAACTGTGAACAGTTCACTGTAATTACAAAAGTAATTGAGACTTTTAATTTTGGCAAGTGTGGGACCTTTCACTTACAAAAGCATTATTAGGATGCAAAGTTCATCAGCTGTTTTGTTTCTGTACGTGGGAGTTGAGTCATTATCAGCCTGTCACAAAGTCTAAGAAGCATGACCACATACACATTATGAGTTTGTTAATATAACCAAGCTATTCTCCAATATCATTTGGCTAAGTCCACAGTTGATACCATTGTTTGACACGGTGCTTGGTGGTGAAAGCCCACACGTGTCTGGTGGGGTAGTCTGTCGGCGAGGCCGCGATGGCTTGGCTGCAGCGTGCTCCACTCCCAGGATGCACTCCCGAAGCATCGACTGCCATCTTCCTCGTCGGACTCTCCCCACCTCGTAAAGGCCATTACAGCGAGGGAAACTAGCACTGCACTGGAGGTTGCGCTTCCACAGTAGGTGTAGCCGAAGGTGGAAGGGAGGAAGTGACAACAATGAGGTGCTGATTCCCCGGACAGAATGGCACGGAAGTGGCGAGGTTAGGAGTTGGGTCGGATGGGGGTCCACAAGGTGAGGATGGGGTTGACACGGAAACTGGTATTGAGGAGGGGGTGCTAAGGAAGGCTGATCCAACAGGTGACTGTAATGCCAGCCGGACAATGGCGTGGCCGTTGAGTGGTGTGGCTCGTCGAGCGGTGGCAGAAACCTTCTTCTGGATCCAATACACCCCTGTCACAGGATTCCTAACCTCCATTCTGTACCAACTTGGTGAACTCCTATCGGGCCCTCAACTTCCTACCTGACCTCTTAGAAATAGCCTGACTGTGGCTGAGATGAAGATGTAATGGTAAGACTAGCTGATTGTTGGAAACTCATATCCGGTAGGATTGCCTGTTGTGGCATGTAAAGCCTTAATGCGGCGGCACTATTGTTGGCGCTGGGCAGGCGGACTTGTAGAGGAGCGCTAGAAGTGCGCTTCAGCACGTCCCTATTCCTTTTCACCTCTCCCAGTCAAGACAAAACCCGACACCACTCGGAAAGAGCACAGTGTAGTTGTACTACCTCCAGAGGCCGTAATGTAGAAAATTTGGAAGGCGCAGCTTACGCCTCCTCCCAATTGTAGGATGATTATGATGACCCGATATCAAACTCCCGGGGCGATCCTATGGGATGCAGGGGTCTCAATTGTCTTGCAGGCGGATGGGTTGGTCAACAATGGAAGTTATGGCGAGTGAAGAAAAGAAAGGAATGATGTTGCTGCGTTGTTTATTGGCATACGCCAACAATGGAAACTGAAACACCCTGTGCCTAAAATCCTGAAGGGCGCGTAGGAAGGAACCAAAGAGCACTAGCTTCCGTGGGAAGAGTCGTTGATGCAGGTGACGACGCCTTGGAATGCGGCTCTTCGTTGGCAAAGCTGGACAGCTAGCATAGAAGGCTCTCGCGGTCGTGATTGGGCACTTCTGGAAGGGATCCGGCAGTCGCTGGTCTTCCAGGCCTGAAGCTGTAGCTTATAGTAGCGATGAGGGTAGAGAAATCTACCGCAGCTAAACCTTTCAGTGATAGCAGGGGTACTGCCTAGAGAGAGTAGGAAACAGGTCGCTACTCGAAGACGAACTGCTCTTTAGTGGCTTGTGCTCCCTCTTTTATACCCTACTCGGGCAGTCTGTGGTGATTGGCCGGCCGCTCGCCTAATGAGTGACGGCTCGGGTGCGAGGGGGTGGTTCTTCCCTCCTCTGTGGTCTCTGTGCTGCGGGTGGCGTGTCTACAGGTGGCAAGACGTCTGTGGTAGGAAAAATACTTTAAAATATCTTTGCCCAGGGTTTATGAACGAAGGATAACTAAGGAAGGGTTAGGTAGGCTTGGTATGAAATATTTGGTGTCAGGTTAGAGTGCACTGACGTGTGCGGGAGTAATAAGGGTAGAAAGGATTAACAATGTGTGCGGGAGAATAAAAGGTAGAAAGGATTAACAATGTGTGCGGGAATATGGAACGGGCAGGATGAGGCGGCGGCTTCAAAGCTCAAGACGCTGCGAGCATGCGTCATGGTTTTGACAAACACTAGAATTGTTATACAATCATTTATTATTTATGTGTTCTCAAAATTCTTCAACATTATCATTTCGTTAGTTAGTGCTTGGTTATCCTAATAATCTTCAACCGACATATAAACAGCTTTAAAAAAAAATTTTTGTGAATAGTCAAAAAACAATTGCACATTATGAGGAATGTTCGCTATTAACTATGTGAAGCATTGATGTGACAAGATTTTGGAAGTTAATCTTGACAACTTCACCTATCTTCTTTTGCACCTTAGTTGTTTTCCAGTACAGGCTGGAGACATTCAAACTTGCTTTTCATGTACATACTTTTAACTGTGTCTCTTGTCATTACAAGCGTTGTTTAAAAAATCTCAAATATGCATCTCATGTGGCCTTTACATTTTTTAAACAAAGGACACAAAACCAAGTACAATCGAATACAGTTGAAATATGAAATTTTTTAACATGATTTTGTGTTCATTATTGTATATAATACAATATCTTGTTAAAGTATTGTATCCTGTGCTATGTTGTTTAAAAATAATTTAGTATTAATTTTTTTTAAGTAAAGGCTAAGTAAATGCCATTGTTAGCGTGTAAGCACAGACTTAAAGTGTAGTTACATTCATCTGTCTCATCCGTCTGTCATACACCCATCCACACGCCAACAGTCCTTCTGCCAATCTAGCTATTTACAACAATCTGTCATCAGTCTGTCATTGTTCCTTTAATTTGTAATCCCACTAATGTACCTTTTGTGGGATATAAGAATTCCCCATATTTTTTTAATTTATCTATGGCTGCTAATAATTGCCACTGCTATTTTTCAACTCAAAGGAATTTTACAAGCATAATATTTACTAGCAAAATTATTTACGTTTTGATTTCAGCAAGCACTATGTAAAAATATTTCTGTTAGCATTTGAATTTTTTCCATACATATAGGATTACCTCTATTGTATCATAATTTGCATTAATTACACAAGAAAAATAGCAAAATAAAACAAAAATTGCAGTCTTCTAATTAAAATAACTATTGAAACAATAACCACTATTTTGTAAGGCTGTGCTTTCATCAATCATTAGTCAAAAGCTAGAGTTTGCCATGCTTTTTACAGTCGGACATATGGAAATATTTGAAACTTCCATTGGGCTGAAGGTCACATGACTGATAGATGGACAGGTGACTAATGGGTGAGATAATTTATCTTAGTTGGTCCACTGTAGCTACGTGAATTAATAGTGGATTATTACAATTTATCATGTTATAGGCGTGAAATTCGTCTTACAAGCGTACTGGAACTAGTAGACTCTGTCAGGAAAAAAACTCATGTTGGGCTCAGAGACATTATTAAAAATTCAACTTTTGTGGGCTGTGTCAGTCCCAAAGAAATGATAATTCAACATGAGACAAAACTGTATTTATGTAACACTGCACAGTTGAGGTAAGTTAAATAATAAATTGTTTAAATAAGACTTATTCTCATTCATAATTTATTAGTGTTTTTTTTTTTTTTTTTTAACTAGTCTTTTTATATGAACATTATACATTTTTTAACGTCGTATAATGTCAAATTTGCTTTGTACTGGTATTGTAAACATAGTAGTATAATTCATTAGGTACACTAAACTTTTATTTGTAATCAACAGTAACAGAATTAATGTAAATGGCCAACCTACATTTTTTATATTTACAAAAAATTACAAATACGGGAGGTACCTATTTTAATTCTTTGGGGGTCATCTGCTAGTAAGACTATTTACATCCCAGTGATGACTAAAGCCCTTAAAAGGAGTGTTTAATGTAAGCATTGTAATGAGATTGCAGTGCGTTAATTTTTAAATATTAAAAAAATGTATATTCTTTAGAAAACCATGATGATTAGTATTTTGTTGGTTCAGCATGGAAAGTAGACTAATATTTGTTTGTTGTTTGACCATTTTGCTTTTGTACTTCAGAAATGAATAAATTTATTTTCTGATTGTTGATGTTGATTGAAGGGAGCCATGATGCAAATAATTCAGAATTGCAAGAAATCCGCAGTATTAATTAACTTTATCAAAAGGTACACACATACCTTGTAATGTTGTTAAAGTGTGGTTGAAGTATTACATTTACTGTACAAGTGAGGTTATTCTTTTTGAATTGACATTTTGAACAGCTGGTCTCCGTAGCAGGGTCAGTAGCATGCCAGCCTACGGTGCGAGAGGTCCTGGGTTCGAATCCCAGCATAGTCATGGATGTTTGTGTTTTTTTTCTTAGGTTTAGATAGTTTGTAAGCTGCCTAAGTGAAGATTGGATAAAAATGTTAGTCCTGTCTTCAGTCAGTTCTCAAAAAATAAAGTGTGAAACTAAGTAATAATGTAAGAAGGTGTACAAAAGCATTATATATGGCCTATCAAGCCTTTCCTTTCCAATAGTAAATGAAAAAAAAATTTCACAATAATTGTAAAAAATCATTGCTTTGGCACTTGCATCTCCTTTAAGAGGAGCCTTCACCAGTTTCGAATTTCTACCTTTGATGCATGGGAACAGCGTAGCAAAAAGAGCCATTGTCCCACGCTTGACGAGAAGCATATTGCGTCTATTCGCAGCACGCCAAACTGGCGTGCAAGGTTTTTGTTGTTTTTTTTTTTTTTTTGCTACGGGACTTTAAGCGGTGACCACAACATTTTATTTTTGAATAGTTTGAAGTAAAGACGAACGCATGTCTCTCGCTTTGCACTTTATGAATTCAGATAATATTTTTGGAGTTACAGCATTCTATACACCCTGTTTTTAGCCATTTTGAGAGGCCCGAAAATCATGTTTCTAACAAGTGTGCTGAATTTTTTAAATCATAGAAGCGTAGTTTCAAGTGTGTGTTCTTATCATACATAAACATAGTAAGAATAAGTTAAGCAGTTTCACATAAAAAAGAATACACGTGACGTGCTGCAACGCCATCCATGCGCCATTCGAGAACTAACTTTTAAGAGCGGGTGCCGATAGGGGAGGGGGTTGTTTGGCAGCCACAGTTAATTTTACTTACCTGCTATAGCATCAGTTTGTATTGAAAGTCAGATGTGAACCACTGTGCAGATGCTCTCATTACTATCTTTATATTTTCTGCACACACTCATATTTCCCATTGACATACCTGCAGCACTTTGCTCTCTAATTCAGTATACTTTATTTTTCTCATAAAATGGTTGCCTATGACAAGGTGTCCAAGTTAAGTTTTTTCATACTGTTTTTTCTCAGTCATGTGTTATTGTTGACAGTTCAAGCAATCATGGCAACTTTATTATATTGTAGTTGTGAAATGACTTCATGTTTTTTTTTTGTTTTTTTCCACCCTTTCTTGACTTGACATGGGTAGATGTAATTATTTCTGTCCATTGAAAACTAAATAATTTGCTTTAAGTAGTGTACTTATAGTTTAGCATTTGTTACAAAATAATTACAAATGACTATTATGTAATAAACATGGAAATGTCAGATAATAATTTTGGAGGGAAAGGCGTAGTTTGATTATTGGAAAACTATTTGCATTTTCATTAATATTAGCAGCTCTAATTACTATGAATTTTACAAGCATAGTTGGTGCTATGTGTATGTAGTGTTTTCATTAAAACAGCGTAAATGCAACATTTCATGCAAGTACAATCATGCGCAAACCCATTATTTATTTTTTTATGTTGTTATTTCATAAACTAACTCCAGTAAGGAAGGAACAACCAACCAAGTGAAAGTATGTTAGTGAAATATGCAGTTATTACTAAAGCTGTGTTCGAATTCACTAGAAGACCGTCATTTAGGTACCTAAATTGACCACATAACCAATTTTAAGGCCTAAAAATTTGGGAATTTAGGGTTGAAATTTACTGAGGTATAGTAGCACACTAAATCCCCAAGTAGATCTATAAAGTAGTCTTCTGGTGTTTATTCAAGTATTATGATCCTGTATTTCAACCAAAACTAATAATAACTATCTACGACAAGCATTATACAATGAAAGAACAAAATATCGCCATTTTATTTTTGTGTTTAAATCGTTATGATACATGTTAATAATAAAAATTATTTTTGTTCATTGTAATAAAATACATTAATTGCTAGTATAGTTATTTTAAATTATATCTTTTTTGAAAGGATATAATAAATAAAAAAAGTCATTGCGGTGAAGGTATTATGTATTTTTTATTTTGTTTTATTTTAATTGTTTTTTTCATACCCCAGCTACGACAAGGTTGAGCGGACCCTTTGGGTCTTGGGGCGAGTTTTAGTGCCCTGTTAGTATTTTAGTGATGTTTCTTTTGGGGTTTAGTCAGGGTTGAGTTAAATTCCTTCATTCCTGTGGATTTGTTTGGTTGGTAAATGGTTTTGAGGGAAGGGTCGCCCCAGTTGACAGCGCTGTGTTTTCCCCTTCCCCGCCGGTCCTGCTTCTCCATTGGCCATGGAGGGGAGGAGACCTAGTTCCGTCTGCCGAGGGTAGGGGCGCTGGGGAAGCGGGCAGATGACTCGCGACGCTTGGAAGGCGCTCACTCTAGTTCAGGTCTAGGTGGACTAAACATCAGAGGTACTAGAAGCCTGAGAATGTTTGATGGTGAACCAAGGGGCCTGGAAGGAGCTGCAAGGCGGTAGGCAGCTAGCAGGACGGTCGCGAGTTGCGACCGAGTGAACGAGAGCATCCTGAGTGTAAGGATCGTCTAGCAGTGACTCATTTTAAGAGTAGCTGGTACTGCGGTTGGCGGATTGATGGTGAGTCTTCCCGTCCCTCAAAAATGATGGGGCATGATGACCAGTGGTGCGAATGTTCCGTAATTTGAGACAGAGGAGGTACGTTTGGGGAGTTAATTGCCTGGTAAAGGCCTCTGAATCCAGTAGTGGACGGCCGTCGGTCAAGTTGGGTCGTCAAGTTGGTGTGCATAATACAAGACGTCGGGGGAGCTTCAAATAAAGACAGCATCAGTAACTTTCGCTAATTATTCACAAATCCGTCGAGCTAAAGAGGGGCGTGAATGGTGTGAATGAGGTTGACTAAAAGTAATTAATAGATCAATGTACAAGATCGTGGTAAGGATTGTGTGTGGTGAGAACGATTCAACTGGGCCTTGAAATGATTATAAAGAGGTATTTAATTAGTGCAATGAGTCAAATTGGCGATTGAATTATGTTT